>CP092869.1:103091358-103115109 GCA_030710605.1 Cordylochernes scorpioides | reverse complement strand
GAGAGAAAGCCATCTCCTGATCGGGGAAATTGAAGTTGCTGATGGCTTGTGTCATCTGTTGGAATGGATATCAACGTTGATTTATTTTAGTTTGATAATAGAGGGCCAGTTAGAACACGGTAGAACAACCTACATGAGAGGACACCTCTCTACAAATGATAGTTTCCATCACCAATACAGTAGAACAACCTCCATGAGAGGACACTCCCACAAGAAAACACCTCTCTAAAATACAATTTCCATCACCAATACAGTAGAACAACCTCCATGAGAGGACACTCCTGCTAGAGGACACCTCTCTACAAAGAACAGTTTTCAAAAATTACATTTTTTACCAATTATCTGCTCTCCTTAAGAAGATACCGCTTTCTAAAGGACACTTTAAAAAATAGAAAAAGGTCATATGTTGATTATAAAAACGAAATAGGCATATCCTGACTGCTCTGCCATCTACTGGACACACTAAATAACCAAGTGTGAACAAAATTGTCATTAAAAAATACAGATAACCGACAATATCAAAGACTTTACACTTCCTCATGTTTTATCCCCATGAGTGTATATATATACCTAGGGAGAGATTAGTTGAATGTGGTGTGTGTGGCAGCGAGGAAGCGGGCCGAGATCAAGCAGAAGAAGCTACAGAACACCCAGAGCAAGAGTACGGACGAGGAGGAAGAAGATGAAGACGGTGAGTAGATCCCATCTCTACAGCTGGAGGAATAACACACGACCGCTACTAACACAACTCCTGATCAGGTCACTCGACGCTAAAAGATCGATGCTGCCATCTAGCGGTGAAAACATCTACCAAATGTTTAATTTACCAGAAAGATAATATCCCAAACTTTTCTTCAAATTAAAGATACTTCGGCCAGTAAATAATTTTTTATTGTCTCGACGTTTCGACAAAATTCTTTTGTCCTCGTTAGGAGCGAACAAAAATCAAAACATTTGGCAAAGCTTCAAAAAGGCAACCTCGATCTTTACGATAATTAAGACCAATTTTGGTCCCGAGGTATTCAAGACAATAAAATAGATTTACTGGCCGAAGTGTCTTTAATTTTAAGAACTATGAATTCCGGCCAGGCAGCCTCCATCTTTACGTTCCCAAACTCTATTCCTTGGTAGACCAAGTGTTTGATGGAGAAAACAGCTACAACGCAGTAAAGAACCGACATCCAGAACTCTGTATGTGGTTTGGCAGCGGCTTTACTTGATTGGTCGGATAACTAGCCAATAATATTTATATAAATATATTTGAATGAAAGATTGAATCACTCTATTACAATATATACAATACAATTATATAAGGTTTTAAAAACCAAAAATTAATATATAATATGAATAAATATATATCAAATATATATATGTCATAATATATGCTCTTCCAGGAATAATAAAGTAAATCTACAGTCGACCAGAGAGAGAGAGAACGCAGCTAAAGTACGGTCATTTGGGACACCAACGACCACATTCCAGGGGGCGACCGCAGGGCTTTTCTTGGAACCCTCAGGACCTATTTTTGGACAGTTGGGGGTGGTTGACCACAAACGGTCGTTCCGCAGTGGCAGCCGCTAGCGCTCCCTCTCTCTCTCGGTTTGTTGGGTCCCATCTTCCAAACTTGTGGTTTCCTTATTTCTCTCTCCCCACATTATCACTATATTGCCACATATATATGGTAATTTAAAACAACAACCTCATATTGTGTAGATAACGTATAACAAGATTGCCATGTTGTATATAGAAACACATCTATAAATAATATGCGCATGATTAATCTGTGTCATCGCATCGCCCTATGTAATGTAATTTGTACAAAGTGGATAAATAAATAAAATCTGTAATAGATTTAAGAGTTGAGCTAGGGCAGAGATCGAACATATAGTATTGCCAAAACAACAGAGTCTAAAGATGGAAGTCATAAATCAGGTAGATTTACAATTCCCACAAACAAGGCCACCCACACTGTCACATGTGGTGGAATGCAAAGACCCCTCTCACACCTGGACAGGTAAAGGCGCCCTTTCTCAAACGCCCCTGTCACATAAGGTCGCCCCGTCTTTAACCTATAAATCATCACCTTACAGTCTCTTGACAGTTCAGTACAGTTTAGTTTAGTTCACCCTTAGTGCAAGCCGCGTCGGTCATATGTTATGTCGATCTCATCCAACATGTAGTTAGGAAGAACTCGTCTATCTCCATCTTGCGCTTCTAGCTCAGCTTTTATCTGTTAACGGAACTTTCTTAGTGCAACTGTGTCTTCGTTTTTTGTGTGGATATCCCCAGCTTTCCACTCTGCCTCGACCACGACTGCCTGTATTTTGTGAGAACTTTTAAAGGTCTTCCAAGGTGCAGAGAGGTACTGGAAAACTCTACATCCTGACTGTTCCTCTCGGTCAACACAGTACAACAAGAGCTACCAGGACTTCAACATTATTTCAGTAGTCGACAGGATCTCTACAAAAGCTACTGGAATTCTCATCTCATTACATGAGTCGACAGGATCTCTACAAAAGCTACTGGAAATCTCACTCTTCATCACATTTAAGCCGACAGGATGACCAAAACGAAGGATGACACAACGAAGAGGTAAGAAGACTGTTCAGATAGGAAGCGAGAAAGAGCGAAGATGGAGGAACAAGCCCGACCATTCCAACGAAACGTCCAAGCAATCTCTCCCCAAAATATTTACGGAAGAAACGCCGCCCCAACGGACTTCCGCATACCCGCTAACCGATCGCCAACGCCAGGAGCAAGCTGACCACCCCAACGACACAGCCGAAAATCCCACACGACATGGAAACTGAGCAGCGATGTACCCAAACCCTGTGACAAGTTCCACACCTTCGACTTGACATCGTCGAGACAATGCTCAAGGCAACAAGCCACAATCAACTTCACAGAAGCTACAAGCGTCTACAAGCTCTACATGGAGCGTCTTCAACGTCAGCAGGAATACAAGCCAAGACCAAGTTTCCTGACTGAACTTTCACACAACTGTAAGTTTTTAAAAAAACCTACCTTAACTTTATCCTCAAGTTCAAAACTTGATTCCCTATAAATTTTGTATTTATATTTTCACTTTAAGCATTTTAAAATCAATTTTTACCTTTTTTATACCATTTTTTAATTCAATTTTTAAAACTTTCACATTTTCATTGATCAAATTTACTTTAATTTTTAATCAGATTATAAATTTCAAGTTATTACTCTCAATTTTACTTTAAAAAAAAAATTCGCCCATCACGCATTTTTACTAATTTACTAATCTTACATGCCTTTCCTAATTTACCTAAAATGGCATTATCCAAAGCTACGACTTGAAAAAAAAAAAATTCATTATTATTATTTTTTTTAAAATCTCATTCATCATAATTCTCAACTTATTTTTGTTTTACTTATTAGTTATCTTTATATCAAAAGACCAATATCTTTATCAATTCTTAAAATTTGGTAATGTTCACCATTTCAAGTAAGCGCCCAATTCAAATTATTTGTAACTCTCACGACATTGCGCCCTTTTATAAGAATCATTTTAACTACCATAATCAACAATTTAAAAAGTATATTCAAATTTTAAATATAAATTAATCACAGCCTTCCAAAACGATTACAATCGTTAATATTCGAGCATAAAGACACTCCCTCATCTTTCCTTTTACATGCATATTTAATCAATAACAAATCTCTCTCAACAAACGTTACAACACTCTCACATCACTTTATCCAATTGGAAACAATTTTTAGTGCGCGACTTAACACACAAATCCAAATTTCGAGTCACACAAGCGCCACTTAGCTCTATATCGTCGCCACAATAAAATAATTTCACATTAAGCGTGCCACATCCACTAACAGTCAATATTCTCTCGATGTGTTTCATACAACAACCACCCATGACTTTATTAAATTTGTTATTCGTGGAAACAGGTTAGATTTGCACCAAACTAAGACTTCACGTGACACCTTTTTATTCACATTTCTCACTTCGTGTCACAGTGCCACACCACAAAACTTTTTCACTTTTCAGGCCAAAGACGCCTTCACCACGCCTGTGACACCACAATTCATCCCAAAACGTGTCCACGTCGAAAGTCATATCTTTCACTCACTTCTAGCCTGAAATCATCGTATAACATTTTTACTAAGTCTTAACACTTACGAACATCGAGAAAACTATATTTTCAAATAGGCAAGAAAATTGCCAACTTCAACAAGAGAGAGAAAGTCAGTTTCAAGTAAGACAGAAAATAAACACCCCGCACGTGTGACCACCCCAAAAATAGAATTTCCGTGAAAAAAAGGAAGTGGACGCCCTTTTTGACGCCACTCCCTTGGTCACTACTATCTTTTGAGAATATCTTTGGACATGCCCTCTCTTCCCCCTCAAGGCAGATCTTCTTGACCGCTAGCTTCATGACGCCATTTTGAACACATGTGTCACACTACTCATTTAGATTTCCTCGAGAATCTCACAAATCTCACCAACGAGATATCACAACACAACATACTTTAAACATTTTACATGTTAATTGATAACACCAATTAAAACAATTTGGTTAAGTCTTATATAGACTTTTTAACGCGAAAGAGAAATCATTCTCTACATACCAGCATTGAGGACAAACGAAAAGATCATTTCACATATTCCCAGTTTCAGAGTCATAGAAACACCGATGTTACCAAAGGGATATAATCTAGTCACACACCACAACTGTAACTTTTCGTCAAAAGAGACAATTTTTGTTCAATTTCCCACTACTTAACATTTATCTAATCATTATAATAATCTTTAATTATATTGTTATTTGTATAAAATCTTGAATAATTATTCTTATTCTTACCTTTCAATTATATAAACAAATTTTTTAATCCAACATTAAAAAAAAAAAAAAAACTTTAATCAAATTTACTTTTATTTTCATGATATTATTTTAGTATTGTAAAACATCTAATTGTTTCAAAAATTATTTTTATTTTATTATTTATTATATATTTTATATATTACAGGTTTAATTTTGTCCACTTACACTTTTTGTACCCGCAATCATATTTCTATATTTCTATTCACTATATTTTATTTGTTTAAATACCTTTATTATCTGACAAAGTTTATCATCCACTATCGGGCATCTACAACAATCGTCTTCAACAATCATATTCTTTAACCAATCCCCTATATTTTTCATCACTATCTTTTCAGTCATTGCGTCACGTCAATGTAGAAAAACGACAGCACTGCTTGACAATTTATTTTTTGATTTCGTAATTCAACAAACGCCTTGAACACAGTTCCCCAGACTTACAAATCCAAACTTCTGGTCTGAACAAGCTTCAAGAGTTTATTTCATTTCATCCGCAGAGCAAATCACCAACGCATACACAAAGCGTTCACTTTTTTTCAACTTTCAACTTTTTTTTTCAGCTCTAGCGGACCACATTCAACCTTTGATTTCGAGTCAAGTCAGATCACCTACTGTCGCTACAATTCTACTTATCGCATGGCTCTATTTCACTCCTTTCTCATATTAATAAGCAACTTTTCTTCAACAACTTTTAACCCAATAATCCTAAAATTGTGACAAAACACTGTAACCCTTATATAGGATCGCAAGTGAAACATTGCCTAGGAAGACGCTCAAGTCCATATCCTCGCTTTGCACCTGGACCTAAGTATTTGATTGCATGTGTAAATCTCACAATTGCTTATTCTTTAACTACTAGCCCTGTCCAACGCCCACCAATATTCTCTTAGAATGTGAATTTTTATGTCATCATTTTATTTTAATCATCTTTTTTGTTAATCAAACAAAATGTCATTTTTATTGCACTTTTATATATCCAACAAATATCATCTTGTTATAGCCTTTTTAACCCTCACAGTTTAAATTAATTAAAAGAAATTTTAATTACTTACCTGTGTTAGAGAGGCTTTACCCGCCTAAACCCGGATAAACCCTTTCACTCCCGGGGCTCATCTATGGTAATTTAAAACAACAACCTCATATTGTGTAGATAACTTATAACAAGATTGCCATGTTGTATATAGAAACACATCTATAAATAATTATGCGCATGATTAATCTGTGTCATCGCATCGCCCTATGTAATGTAATTTGTACAAAGTGGATAAATAAATAAAATCTGTAATAGATTTAAGAGTTGAGCTAGGGCAGAGATCGAACATATAGTATTGCCAAAACAACAGAGTCTAAAGATGGAAGTCATAAATCAGGTAGATTTACAATTCCCACAAACAAGGCCACCCACACTGTCACATGTGGTGGAATGCAGAGACCCCTCTCACACCTGGACAGGTAAAGGCGCCCTTTCTCAAACGCCCCTGTCACCTTACAGTCTCTTGACAGTTCAGTCAGTTCAGTACAGTTTAGTTTAGTTCACCCTTAGTGCAAGCCGCGTCGGTCGTATGTTATGTCGATCTCATCCAACATGTAGTTAGGAAGAACTCGTCTATCTCCATCTTGCGCTTCTAGCTCAGCTTTTATCTGTTAACGGAACTTTCTTAGTGCAACTGTGTCTTCGTTTTTTGTGTGGATATCCCCAGCTTTCCACTCTGCCTCGACCACGACTGCCTGTATTATGTGAGAACTTTTAAAGGTCTTCCAAGGTGCAGAGAGGTACTGGAAAACTCTACATCCTGACTGTTCCTCTCGGTCAACACAGTACAACAAGAGCTACCAGGACTTCAACATTATTTCAGTAGTCGACAGGATCTCTACAAAAGCTACTGGAATTCTCATCTCATTACATGAGTCGACAGGATCTCTACAAAAGCTACTGGAAATCTCACTCTTCATCACATATATATATGGATAAATAGATATATATAAATAAATGTAAGTTCCAAAATCACTTTACTGGGTACCACTCAACAAGAGCAACCTAGTTTATGATATTTACAACAATGAATAATGTATAAAGGTTATTCACAATATTAAACAAAATGTTAACGCGGGATTAATTGCCTGTTCATGACTGTCGGGAATCGAGGGTGTTACCTACTTGTCCACCGACGTTTTATTATCGAATAAATGTAAATATATAAAATTGATATATGCAAATTTATACAAAATATATTCAAGGTCTTCGTTGTTGGCGCCCACCGCGGGAAAGACTCCACCCCCGATGGACTGCGAGAGTTCACAGAGTGGGCAGGTCGATGGTGTTACCCACCTCAAGATTGTCGCCACACTTGTCATCATCTCTGGATGGAGGCTGAACTGACAGGACTGCAGATCTAGGGGAGAGAGGGATAATATATATTGACGCTAAGTCGAGCCTGATGACGTTGGCTGTTTCCAGTAGAGCTGAGACAGATCTCCGTCTCACGTGACTACAAACACACAGAGAAACCTTCATCGAGAACTCACGTGTGTGTGTGTGTGTACTGTACAAACAAATAAATCTCAGAGTTGAAACTTTTAATCAAAGTAAACGTTCTCCCTCTGACTTATAATTTGATAGAATCAATAGAACATCCAGGGCTGAGTTTCTTGTATCATTTCTCTAGATCTCGGCCCAACATGCCCTTTCAATAGGAGCACAGTAGAAGTATACCTTCTACCTAACTACACTCTATACACTAAATGTATAGTTAACTAGGAAGTTATAATCCTAGTTTCTCCTGTTGTTGGCCCGAGACAAATAAAATTGTACAAGAAACTGAGGGCTCTTTTCATTTTTATCCCTTAGTTACTCGCGCTCACTTTTGTGACGTAACTACTCTCGCTGCTGGAGCAGTGTTCCATACCGTCGACCCTCGATAATGACGACCCTGGTTCGAACCCCGCATTGACCACTTTTTTTAACGTCAAGCTTAGCCTATAGGTTAGGTACACAGCTTCGTACCTCCGCAACCTAGGTTCGAGGCTCAGCGTGGGTGTTTTTTTTTTTTTCTTGGTAATATTTGCCTAACCACATTGGCAATCGTCTGATTTAATTAATCAGAACGTATTAAAATTTTACTAACTATTGTAATATTTAAAATAAAAAATAAAAAAAATACTCGCGCTGGGTGTAATACACCCGGTGTTTTAATATAATTTCCAATTAAGCTTTCTGTTATGTATGATGTTAATATTATTTTAATTTCTTATCATCATCTTTTGTATTTTTATTTTGTATAAAATCTAATTGTTTAATAATAAGGTAGTATGTAAAATCTAGCGTTGCGTCATGAATTAAAGCGGCTCTCTAAACATAATACTTTCGTAATTATCCTTTTATACAACTTTACATTGAGCATTTTAATATTTTCGTTATTTCGAGCAGTATTACCTTTACTTTTTGTCATTGTCGAAAACAGAAACTCTCTTGATCCTGAAGGTACAAAGTTATCACAAATCTATAGACGGCAGCTCTTAGAGTACAAATAGTCAATTCAAAATATTTTATTGATACTTGGACAATAAGATAAACAAGATATAAATGCTATTATTTACAATTTGGTGATTAAATATATATGCTTGTGGCGACTACACTTTGCTTCAACGCATGCGCGGGCGTCAACACTTCACTACGCATGCGCGTGGGACGTCATCAGAGACGCTGGGATTTAGCGGTAAACATGTAGGCTAACTCCAACGGTCGTTACTCCAACCGTTGTTTCTTTTCTCTCTATAATTTCTTGCTTTGAATAAATTAATTTTAATTATAATTTTATCAGCAGCCTTTCCACAAGCCACACCAACACAGCACATCAACAACCATCCTACATGCTCTCAGGGAAATATGTACCTTGGAGGGACACCTCTCCCTTTAATTATCAATCAGAACAATGTTCATCACCCTAGTAAAACTGTATTGGTGGTGATATGGAATAAACCATAACATTTAGCAAACTCAGACAAAGGTCAACAACCAGTATACCATGGTTTCAGGCTATGGCCCTCATCAGTACAGGGGCGGCTTCATACCATCCTACGAAAGGAGTTACGAAATAGGTCGAATTCACCAAACAGGTGGTTGTACCATAAAGTACAGATACGGGGACTATGTAAAGTGCCTATATACAGCAACGATAAATGTTCCTATTGCTACACCAGGTTTCTGTTGAATGGTTTTTTGCCACTTTTTATTCTTCCCTCACATATATAAATTGGATTTCCATCATATATGTAAATATGAGGGATTGTTTACATATTTACATATATGATGAAAATCCACTTTATAAGATATATTTCCTCTCTCGTCCGTGAGGTTGACTCCTGCCAAAAGACGTCCATCCTTCATTGTGCTGTGTGCCTTGTCGCCAAATAATCATCTGTCGGAATAAATAACGAAAATAATTGTTTATTCACCCAACCTTTGATATTTCAGGGAGCTTCAAAGACCAGATTTTTTGGTGGTTGATTACAGCTTGCACCACATGGATGAGGGTCAATAGACCGACATTTGTATGCGGTTGACTTTTCTTGACTAATATAGAGAGAGTATTTGGTCAATGCTGGAACAATTAATTGATATTTATTCCGACAGATGGCGCAAGCCAACTTTCAATTGCACAATCAGAAGATGATTTGTCTCACCAAACGTCTCCCCGGAGCCCTAACTCTCTGCGATGTTCGACCATGCACTTAATTATTGTTATTTAGCTTTTTATTAATTGATATAAATTATATATATGTCATAATATATGCTCTTCCAGGAATAATAAAGTAAATCTACAGTCGACCAGAGAGAGAGAGAGACGTAGAGAGAGAACGCAGCTAAAGTACGGTCATTTGGGACACCAACGACCACATTCCAGGGGGCGACCGCAGGGCCTTTTCTTAGAACCTGAGGACTATTTTTGGACAGTTGGGGGGTGGTTGGCGACACAAAACGGTCGTTCCGCAGTGACATCCGCGCGCGCTCCCTCTCTCTCGCTGGTTGCCTGGGTTATTCCTCTACCAACTCGTCGTGTGATTATTTCTCTTTCCCCACCACATTATTATCACTATATTGCCACATATATATATATGGAGCTTCTATTTTCTCTCCCGCGGTCTTTTATCAAATAATGTAATGCAAGAGATTGTAACTTTTCGAAGGTGATAACATATTACATATCACGGATATGAAATTTAAAACACACTTAACAATTTACCTTTATTTCTGGAAAAATAGACACTTCGGCCAGTTAAAGTTTTATAACTAGTATAAAACTCTAACTGGCCGAAGTGTCTATTTTTCCAGAAATATGAATGCCGGCCAGGCAAACTCTATCTTCTTTATATGTTATATACTTAGCAATGGAACAACAGATAAATCCTTCCCACAGAAATATTTCTGAATTGCCACCGGTGGAGAAACATATTCTCCCTTGTTGGATGCCGGGAGAAGCTGGCCTTGATCATCACGGAGTCGTAGCGGTGTGGCCGCCGCTTGTATATTTCTTATGTAGCAGGTTGTTGACAGGGAGTCTTGCTATACTACTGTACGTGGTGGGTCCAGGGATCGCCAGGTCGCCGTACCTCAAGGGCAACAGCAGCGTGGTAAAGAAGAAGAGCTCGTGCAGCCAGTTCTGGAGAGCCGAGAAGAGATTCAGGTAGGTTCCCCACAGCTACATCAGGCTGAATGGTGTAAACACTTCTTGTAAGAAACAGTTTTTAATTAAGACTGTTGAAAAGTGATTATCACTTGAAAGCTGGCGTTTTAAATCAAAAACTCTTGTGGGAAATATCTTTGTAGTTTTTGAAGAATTACTTCAAAGGCCGGCTTTAGAATTCATCAAGAATTCTTCTTCAATTACTTACACATGTAGGAATACCCAACCTGTATAAAGTAATTTCACTTAAATTCTTATAAAAGCCATATAGTAAAAGGCCTTTTCCACATGCACTCATGGACAAAACTTAAGGAAGTTGTACCATTTATCATGTATATCGGGATTCAGACAATAACTCTGAAATACAAATTGACTTTTATTGAAGACACACGAGGTAACCAAGTGGGAACAAAATTGCCTTCGTCTTCTTCTTCTTCAAAAAAAAGATGACCGGCGACATCAAAAACTTTCTACTTTCTTAAGTTTTGTTCATGAGTTTAATTGTGAATAAAAGCATAAATAATATTTTAGAAAATAGAATAATTTATAAATATAATTTTATAAATGGACTTTGACAGGTTAACTTCTGTTTTGTTTTGTTTTTTTTTCGTTTGATATCCAAGTATAGCCGAGGCTGTTTCACTCCCAACGATAACAGGAGAAAAGGTTTCAAGGATAAACATGGACAAACAAGAGTGTGGGAAGATGTATTTGTTAGAAGCTACGGTGTCAGCTTGAAGGTGTGGCCCAGGTTCTTCATCCGGCGCTCGGTGAAGTCGCAGGTGTTCTACTGGTCCGTCATCGTGCTGGTCCTGCTCAACACGGTGTGCGTGGCCGTGGAGCACTACGACCAGGCCGAGTGGCTCACCTTGATGCTCTGTGAGTTCTTCCGTCGCTTAGCGTCGCCGCCATCTTGACAGCTGTGTGTTCCAGACTACGCCGAATATGTTTTTTTAGGTCTCTTCATCTTAGAAATGTTCATTAAGATGTACGCTCTAGGTTTTCGTAAATATTTTGAATCTTCCTTCAACAGGTTCGATATAGTGGTACGTACCGTCTCTCCGCTCCCCAGCCGCGGGACCTGACGTCTGTCGTAGGTGATCTTCGGGAGCATCTTCGAGGTGGTGTGGGCATGCTTCAAGGAGGGCTCGTCCTTCGGCCTGAGTGTCCTGCGGGCGCTGAGGCTCCTGCGCATCTTCAAAGTGACCAAGTACTGGTCCTCGCTCCGCAATCTTGTCATCTCTCTGCTCAGCTCCATGCGCTCCATCGTCAGCCTGCTCTTCCTGCTCTTCCTCTTCATCCTCATCTTCGCGCTGCTGGGAATGCAGCTCTTCGGTGGAAGGTACCGTGACAATTGTTGTTGTTGTCGTGTCCAAAGAAGAGCCTCAGATGTCTCCACTGTGACAATTGAAACAAATTTATTGACAACTAGTCAAAGAAAGAAGAAAATATTGAAACCAGGCGAAGGGACGTCTGGATCTTATCAGGAGCTTAAAGCCGATAATGACAATGTTGAGGAACTTGGAGAGAATTCTCCTGAGTTCTACTGTGGTGAACCATCAGTTCCATCAGACATCACGTCTAAACCTCCCCCCCCCCTTGATATCTTTAGTTTTAATGCTGCAGGTGTGGAGCAGCCCACCCAATCCCAGTGACGTCAGGATACATGAAACCCAGTGGTTTATTGCAATCATCGCTGTCCTTCAAAGTATTGATGTGAGGACTGTATTGTGTGGTGATTTATTGGTAGACGCACAAAAATATATTTATTAAATTCAAATAGGAAATGTTGGCGGCTCTTTGATTCCAGGTGACCCGAACAGTTTCCTTGGTCTTATAACTCCCTTCAGTAAAGGATGGTCTGTACACTATAAGGTTGGCATTCTACATTGGAACCATTGGTTTCCTTGGTCTTTTAAACACGGTTAAAACTCCCCTTGACAGAGCGGTATACTCACACAGTACTGGCACTCCTCCCGTGATCTGCTCCATGGGTTTGTCTTCAGCATCATTTAACGTTAACCTCTACACCTTTATAACTTCCCTTGATGAAGTTAGAGTAATACATCAGACTCAGGACAATAACTCTGAAAGACAGTGACCTTTATTGAAGAAACACGAGTTAACAAAGTGTGAACAGCCTCTGTCTCCTACAAAAAAAAAACGAGCGGGAATATCAAAGACTTTCCAATTCTTAGGTTTTGTTCATGAGTGTATATATTGTTGCACCAAGTTGCAGCTTTGCAGGGTCGTCGACCTTGGTTTCTTCCTTCTTGGTGTTATACACGTTTCCCGAGCTGGTTTCCATATTCAAAGCAAATAAATAAAAGTAAATGAATTACCTTTTAAAGTTATTGTGTTTATTTATTCGTTGTCTTCCTCGTAGGCCGTGATCCGCAGTCTTGGTCTAGGTCCTCTCTCGCTCCAATAACCAATCAAGATATATGTACAATAAATATCGCAAAAGGAATGAAACTATAAAAAGGAATGATGATAATCTAAATATTCTGTTTTTAATTAAATATCATAGAATATTTTGAATAAATGTAAGGCGCATTGATGTAACAATATATATATATCGGGCTAACAGTTCGGTAATGTACTTTGAAGCCTTCCATTGACATTTCTAACACCCCCGATGTAGATGCTATAGATGATATCTGTGTGTGCAGTTTCAACTCCCTGGAGGATAACCATTCGACCAATTTTAATACTTTTCCGATTGCCTTGTTGACTGTGTTCGTTGTAAGTACTTCTCCCTCCCTCATGTGTACTTTAGGTAGTCCCTGTGTACTGTATGTCGTAGTGGCTACATCCTGTCACAACATTATTGTCATCCATCCTGAAGTAATACTTTGTCAAATAAATGTTACTAAATTTTACTGGAATCAACTGGATAAATTAAGGCATCTTCTGATTGTGCACAACTAAAAGTTACTGATAGCTTACGCCATCTATCGGAAGAAATATCAACTAATCGTTGATTTATAAAAAATATATTTCAGGTATTTGGTCAATTCTGAAATAATTAAAAATTATCGATTAGTTGATATCTATTCCGAGCCATCATCAACTTTTAGATGTGCACGATGAAGGAGATGTCTTTCATTTTAATACTTTGTAGCGGTTTGAAAGCTAGCGGATTGTGTATTAAAAAACACACACGGCTTTTAAAAGTGAATTGAACAGTTGACTCGTCCACTTGATGAACCTGAATTAAACCGAAGCTGTGTGTGTGTGACAGATTCTCACGGGGGAGGACTGGAACGAGGTGATGTACAAAGGGATCGAGTCCCAGGGCGGCACCAAGAGCGGGATGATCTACAGTCTCTACTTCATCATCCTCACCCTCTTCGGCAACTGTATCCTTCCACTTCTTGTACAACTACGTTATATATACTGTAGATGTAGGGTGTTGGGACTCTCTCATTCACGGTGGTGGGAGATTCATCTACCTTTATTGTCTGAGAGAAGACCCACTGTCGTCTTTTTTCAAGGTGGAAGTTAGGACTTCTTTCGATCTATTTGCTGGAACATATCTACATACACACTCATGGAGTCAAAACTTGAGGAAGTAGAAAGCTTTTGATTTTACCTGTCTCGTTTTTTTTTTTGTTTTTGTTTTAAGAAGACAGAAGCAATTGTGTTCACAATTGGTTATCTCGTGTGTCTTATATTAATATTCTGTGTTTCTCAGAAAACTATCTTCTTCTTATCTGTTATCTTGTTTACACACTTGTTGTGGTAAAATTTCTCATTCAGTACTTTTGTCTGAAGATGGTAATAACGCTGTTACCGAAACGTCACACACTATTATTTGGATTTGGTCTTATTACCTTGTGTTTATAATCTATAATCCAAATTGTGCCTTATCACTGTAATATCTTTCAGAGTTATTGTCCCGACATACATGCCAAAAGTACAACTTTCTTAAGTTTTGTCCATGAGAGTATAAAAAATACCATAATTGAAGGTTAGATTTTGATTAATTCAAGTTGAATACTTCATCAACCTTTTTATAAAAGTTTATTGTCCTCTTTTAAAAAGAGAACAGTGGGAAACGTCAAAAAGATAATAAATATTTATAAAAATGTGGATGAAGTATTCAACTTGAATTAATCAAATCCCAACCTACACAATTATGGTATTCCCTATAAGAGAAAAATAGATATCGACAAAATTCAAACTTTGTTTCCCAATTTCCAAAGCACAGTGGGTAGCATCGTGCAATGAACTTTCTGAAGGTTGATCAGTGTCTCGAAACACTCAGTTGAATGTTATATCTTTCAATTATCTATTTTGCCACCCATGGAATTTCTTCAATTCTAAATGTTATAATCCTCCCATATATAACTTGAGAGAAACGAATTCCATCCAGGGAAGAGTTTCTTGCAAAAAATACAATTTAATTGGCTCGAGCTTTCAGGCCTTGGAGACCTTCTACAGTAGTAAGGCTAATTATAACGCAGCTGTGTGCCAGGCTGTGGTTTATTTGTCCCTTCCGTCGCCGGTACTAATGGCATCAGCAGGTGAGGATGGGAATTGGCTTTCAACCAATGCCATTGGTGCGGTCAGGGGAGGGGAATCCCCCATAAAAATTCAAATTTTTTTCTACTTCTCTTCGGAGGGGGTTAAAATTCCCAAGCCTCTAGAGTTGGGGAAGAAGCGCGCGCCCGTGCATCCTCGCACCTCGAGAGAGCTTTTTAGTGTGTGATTGTGAGTTTATATTTCCATCTATATTTTGGTCATAGATTTGTCCCAGCCACTTTGCCAGCTAAACACCTCGTTGGCAGATTGTCAAGATTCCATTTGATCCCGTGTGGATCTTATGGAATAAAGTCTGCCCTAGATTGACGAGGGCCATTAGACTGAAACCATGGTCTCTAGGTGGACGCTTCTCAGTTTACTAAAGCTGGTGTTGTGGCTTTGTCACCGAACCGAGGCCGCTAGTTTGCTGAGACGGTCAATAAATGCCGTCTAGTTTTTGGCGTCTATTTTGACGGGAGAGGCGATTTTTGTCTTTGTAGATCAATATCCAGCAACATTTCAATATTTCTCTCTCTATATATATAAATATATTATAGATATCTCTATTAAGATATTACTATGAATTGGCGTTATAACAAACCTTACTTATGTGGAAGGGCTCGAGTCAATTAAATTATATGCACCAAATGTCAGGATTCTCCAACGAACACATCACATCGGACATTGCCGAACAGACATCTACACAGCTGTGGTCATTGAGGTGATAAAGAGGCCTTCAGGATCTGGTCTAGACTTGAAGTCCTGGGACAAGACAAAAAAAAATCTATTTTTGTAAGGCACTCTTCCCTGGATGGATTTTGTTTCTCTATAATGATCAGGTAATGTCTATGGCCATCTCCTGCAGCGTAGATTCTGTCTTGACTCCAGCCCCAGATACCCTACTGAACGTGTTCTTGGCCATCGCCGTGGACAATCTGGCGAACGCCCAAGAGCTCACCATGGCCGAGGAAGAGGAAGGGGACAAGGAGGTATGATCCTCTGTTGGATCGATTTTGTAGACAACTCTCAGATTTATCAAATTAAACTTTAAACATTCTTAGATAGAGAGAGAGTTAATTACCTCGTATTTAAGGTAACAATCATCTAATTTGCATACATCGTTCTAACCAGATTCTACTTGTGCAAAACAAACGACAAAGAAAAAAAAAACAAATTAATAATAGAGGGTAAGTTCCTATTTTTTACAAGCTTTCACACTCAAAGAATAACCATTTTCTTGCTTCATCCTCATTACAGTATCGGCTTATAAACATTTCATTAAGAGCGTGGTCAGAGAACTTGGTGGATCTACAGAGGAACATCTATCAGGAACATCTCACAGGATATTTCAATGGAGACTGAACCATTGACGGCTTGACAATGAAGAATCTCAAATATTGAATAAATCATTTCATTTATTGAAAGTTTTGTAAGTTAGCGTTATAATTGAGTTTTATGATTCAATTTAACCTTTTCCTAAAATTTTTGTTTCCGACCATTCTCGGCGGATAAAACGTCGGAAATAAAGTTTTAAAAATCCTTTATAATTCATAAATATCATCTAGTTTTATTTCAGAATTGTTTCGTTGATTCCGGGTTATTTTAAAAACACATATCTGCATATAAGCCGTTCTTAAACTGGCAGGTAATGGGTGAAGAAAGGATACACAGATGGAAATTGAATAAAACGCTCAAACAATCTGGAATAATTGTAAAGTAGAAACACAATCTATGGAGAATTTCAATAAGCTAAATATTAAGTTTGATATGGCTAAAAGCTTTCAAGCGTTAGCTCATCGGCAGGCCGATTGTTTCTCAAATACCTACAATTTATATAGAGAGATGTAGAAAGAATTTACATATTTAAAAAGAAGTTTTATCTAAAAAAATCTAAAATATTTCTCTTAAAAACCTATTTACTTGTACAAATTATATAGAAAACATTTAGAAAGATATGAAAATTTTAAATTAATTAAATATATATATAAAAAATATATAATATTTAAAAAAATAAATCTACATTTCACTGAGCCTTATTGGAACTTTGAAAGACTAAACAAAAGTATTTCCTTCTTTTTATGATCTATTCTTTTCACGCTATAAGATCGAAAGCCTGTATGTAAATATGTTGTGATAAGAATTAACTCTTCACACACACACACACACCCTAAAGTGATCGTTGATTGGTTCTCAGCCACGGGGCCACCTTTATATTAGATGGATACAGTGTACTGGGATCAAGATAAAAGCCTTCTCTTGATTGTGTAACCGAAACTTGCTGATGGCTTGCGCCACCCGTCGGAATAAATATCAACTATTCGTTGTTTTTTTTTTAAAGTTATTTCCTTAACACTATAAAGAGTTTATGAATGTTACAAAAAATCATAATACGCCGTTTTTTTCCTTGATCCTTTATACGTTTTATTTAGATGAAGAAGGGATTTGTCCGAAAGCTTCCTTTAATCAAGTAAATAAATACAGTTGCATGGTCTTATGTTTTTTGTACTTTGTCGAAATCGTGTGATAAAGGGAATGTTTATAATATGAAGCGCGCGCCATCTGTTATGATAAATAAAAACTATTTTTGACGTGTACGTTTCTTAATAAAATTAAACATTCGCGTAAAAAATAGATTTAGTTCCGCAGTTAATGAATGTGTTTGATGCTGGAGAATCTGTGACAGTTGGATGGTGTACAGAAGAGCAAGGTAGAGATGGAGAAGGACCTAGCGGACTTCCAAGCCTCCACTCTAGACCCGCCTCAGGTCAATGTCTGTCCGCCGTCCCCGCAAAATCCGTAAGTCATCCGTCCTTTGTCCCTGTCACTTCACGTCTCTGCTTGCCGCTGTAGGGACAAGCAGACCGTAGCCAAACTGGAGTCCGAGGGTAAGTTGTCACCTTATAATGGCTCTTGTTTGGCTGAAGCATTCTCTAGGTTTGATGTGAAGTTTTTGGGGACTTTTTACACTTCTGGGACCCTGTATTAACATTTCTTTGGATCCTTGTAACACCTCTTTGATAAATCTCCGTCACGTGACCCCATCGTTGTAAAGATCGTATGTTAAGATATTTGCATCAAGCTCCTAATTTCCATATATCCTTTGTGAGTAGTTACTAGAACCTCTCCACACTCAAGGAATCTTTAGAATATGTACTGTAGGCTTTAGTGGTAATATACAGATTATACGATTATGTCTTTGATTCGGGGAAAGACACAATTTGGAACAGCCTATCGACGTAATACGTCAAATATTTGATAAACTTTGATTTATTGGCCGAGAAAAGCTTGGTCAGATGGGAACATCGGTTTATAAAATGAGAGGGAATGAAGATATCTAGGAGAGAGTAGATTGTAACCCTCAACACCAAGACTTGTGTGGATTACTTGGTTCTAATCTGGCTTTGTTCCCCATTGGATTCCATGTCGAGTATATAGAAGACGGAATGTCTTCATTAAAAAACTTCTGTTGTTGATGATATTCTTATAAAGGTGTTCCCCCGATATAACGATAAATCACTTCTTTCTATAAATCGATGCTGAACTGTATTTGTAAGTATAGAACTGAGGTTGATGAGTCCCACTGCTGCTGCAGGAGCCGATGAAGAAGAGAAGAAAGTAGCGGAAGAACCAAACGCCCCGAAACCCATTCTGCCATATTCGTCCATGTTCATATTCTCCAACACCAATCCGTAAGTATTGCCGCCAGGATTCTTGTCCGGGCTGAACTACATAGCTGGCAGTGTTCCTGTCCTCTCAGAGCCTTCTTTCTATGGCTAGTCTTTTGATGGTATCGTAGGGTCTATCTATTTCTCCTCAACCGGCCATAGCTGGCAGTATTCCTGTCCTCTCAGAGCTTCCTTTCTATGGCTAGTCTTTTGATGGTATCGTAGGGTCTATCTATTTCTCCTCAACCGGCCATAGCTGGCAGTATTCCTGTCCTCTCAGAGCTTCCTTTCTATGGCTAGTCTTTTGATGGTATCGTAGGGTCTATCTATTTCTCCTCAACCGGCCATAGCTGGCAGTATTCCTGTCTTCTCAGAGCTTCCTTTCTATGGCTGGTCTTTTGATGGTATCGTAGGGTCTATCTATTTCTTCTCAACCAGCCATAGCTGGCAGTATTCCTGTCTTCTCAGAACTTCCTTTCTATGGCTGGTCTTTTGATGGTATCGTAGGGTCTACCTATTTCTCCTCAACCAGTCATAGCTGGCAGTATTCCTGTCCTCTCAGAGCTTCTTTCTATGGCTGGTCTTTTGATGGTATCGTAGGGTCTATCTATTTCTCCTCAACCGGCCATAGCTGGCAGTATTCCTGTCCTCTCAGAGCTTCCTTTCTATGGCTGGTCTTTTGATGGTATCGTAGGGTCTATCTATTTCTCCTCAACCAGCCATAGCTGGCAGTATTCCTGTCCTCTCAGAGCTTCCTTTCTATGGCTAATCTTTTGATGGTATCGTAGGGTCTATCTATTTCTTCTCAACCAGCCATAGCTGGCAGTATTCCTGTCCTCTCAGAGCTTCCTTCCTATGGCTAGTCTTTTAATGGTACCGTAGGGTCTTATCCCAAAATGTCCATGAATTCCCAGTTTTCCATCCAACCATCCCTCCAGTAATACCATCAGCCACTTCGAGACAAGATGTCCAAACATGCTCCATTTCTCAGTCATCTCCAGAAGGCCATAATATCCATTTTAGAACACAACTTATTGCCTATATTGTGTCCAATATCCCTAGTTAATAGAACCTATTTAAATCAGGATCCACCCATATTTTTCAGTTTCCTAGAATCCGTGTCGATGTCGCCATAGTATATGATTTGCCAATATGTGTAGACAGCGTCAGGACCTGTTTGCTAAGATAATTAGGACATGTGTTTACTAAAATTTTAACGTGAAATTTGCAAGCTAAAATATTGTAGCGTAGAAAATTAAGTATTTGTATATCTGGGGATGTGAAAGTATTTATAGATGACGTCACGGCGACCAGTCGACAATTATCACCAACTCAACAAAACTATCTACAGCTAGAGAATCTTGCATGCAAAGAAATATTTTGATCATTATTTTATATTGAATAATTGAATTAAATCTGTTTCCAAATAATTTCATTGAATAATTAAATTAAATAATAAATTATTTCTTCGCTATACAATATTATGTTGTTGTTTTTTTAAAGACAATTTCATGTTTAATAATTTTATTACATATTTATAAATGGCGCTCTATATGACAGTGGACATGTCCTGACAGTAAAGTTAACATTGAAGAGATAATGCTGTTTTATATATTTACTCCAATTTAAACACATATTTTAATTCTGTACTGAAGGTAACCGAATGAAATTCCTAGAAATGATATTCGGTAAGTTGTGTTAGAGAGAGCACGCACGGAAATGTCGTGGCGCAGGATCCGTCGAGCGGCGCACTACGTTGTGACGCTACGCTACTTCGACCTCTTCATCATGATCATCATCTCCCTGAGCTCCATCGCCCTGGCGGCCGAGGACCCCGTGGTGGAAGACTCCTACTCCAACACCATCCTCAACTACTTCGACTTCGCCTTCACCGGCGTCTTCGCCATCGAGATGGCCCTCAAGGTAAGTCTCCTTCAGTCACAGCGTCTCTACGCCGCACTAACCCATCTCTAGTTATAGGAGAATAAACACTAACTCATCTCTAGTTATAGGAGAATAAACACTAACTCATCTCTAGTTATAGGAGAATAAACACTAACTCATCTCTAGTTATAGGAGAATAAACACTAACTCATCTCTAGTTATAGCAGAATAAACACTAACTCATCTCTAGTTATAGGAGAATAAACACTAACTCATCTCTAGTTATAGGAGAATAAACACTAACTCATCTCTAGTTATAGGAGAATAAACACTAACTCATCTCTAGTTATAGGAGAATAAACACTAACTCATCTCTAGTTATAGGAGAATAAACACTAACTCATCTCTAGTTATAGGAGAATAAACACTAACTCATCTCTAGTTATAGGAGAATAAACACTAACTCATCTCTAGTTATAGGAGAATAAACACTAACTCATCTCTAGTTATAGGAGAATAAACACTAACTCATCTCTAGTTATAGGACAATAAACACTAACTCATCTCTAGTTATAGGAGAATAAACACTAACTCATCTCTAGTTATAGGAGAATAAACACTAACTCATCTCTAGTTATAGGAGAATAAACACTAACTCGTCTCTAGTTATAGGAGAATAAACTCGGAGCTTCTTTATAAAAGTGGACGATTGTACAAGCTTTCTGACAAGACGTACTTCTACGGCTACAGAATGACAAGAGTAGCCATGTTTTATATAGGCTTTAAGATTTTTTCTTGAAGTCTATATAAACCATGGCTACTCATGCCATTCTCTACCCCTAGAAGGACATCTTGCCAGAAAACCTGTACAACCATCCTCTTACAAAAGAAGTTCTTCTCTCTGACTTGTTCTTCTGTAGGTAATAGGGAGATTGTCTTAATCCTCTCTAATTACTTGATGCGTTATTTTATGACTTGATTTTATTTAAATTTGGAGTAACCTTTTTAAAATACAGAATAAATAAGGACCAATATATGGAGGATCAGACAAAGCAAGTTTTTAGGAATACCTTATGGCTACATCAATTTTAATTTTGTTCTCTATGTTTCGATGACACGCTATCACTCTCTTCAAGTGAATGAATAAATGTTGATCCTAGTTTTCTGAAGAGAGTGATAGAAAGAAAGCGCGAATCACGTCGGAAACTAAATTTAAAAATAAATTGGTTGAGATGTCGCCATAAGGTTTCCCAAACAAAATTCCAACAAACAAATATTTTTATTTTTAGTTTTTATTCTTGTTCTATCGTGTAAAGCAGTGGGTTGCATGATGCTCCCAGACCACTGGGATGCCAGCCGGCCAATCATCAACAAATTTGTCGACGTCATGATATAGCTTCCACTAACAACTTGTAGATTCGTGGAATAATAAACCGCCAACAGAAATTGTAATTTTTATTTTGCCTCGAATATAATATGTTGTAGAATGTGTGCTGGAAACTTAAGGAAGTAAAAAATGATTGTATCCATTTGTCATGCGTATGCTGTTGCAATGTCCTTGCAACAATCGTGTTGAAAGGTCTGTGCAACAATCGTGTTGCAAGGTCTGTGCAACAATCGTGTTGAAAGGTCTGTGCAACAATCGTGTTGAAAGGTCTGTGCAACAATCGTGTTGAAAGGTCTGTGCAACAATCGTGTTGAAAGGTCTGTGCAACAATCGTGTTGAAAGGTCTGTGCAACAATCGTGTTGAAAGGTCTGTGCAACAATCGTGTTGAAAGGTCTGTGCAACAATCGTGTTGAAAGGTCTGTGCAACAATCGTGTTGAAAGGTCTGTGCAACAATCGTGTTGAAAGGTCTGTGCAACAATCGTGTTGAAAGGTCTGTGCAACATGTGAGCCGTGCCAGGTGGTGGACCAAGGGATCATTCTCCACCCCGGCTCCTACTGCAGGGACCTCTGGAACATCCTAGATGCCATCGTGGTCATCTGTGCCCTGGTGGCCTTCGGGTTCGTGTAAGTGCAGTCCGTGCACGGTCCGTCCTCCGCCGTGCTCACTGGGTATGGACGCAGGGGGAGCTCCACGGCCCAGAACCTCAGCACCATCAAGTCGCTGCGTGTGCTGAGGGTTCTCCGGCCCCTCAAGACCATCAAAAGGGTTCCTAAACTGAAGGTGGGAGCAACAAACCGAATGTCTCTTCAATTTCAGATTCTTATCCCGAGCTCACATCTCAGTCAGCCTAGATTCTCTGGTCCACTGGGTAATGAATCTATCTAAGGTTGGTTTTGGACAGCAGGCTGAGGCGCAACTGTTTCGTCCTTCCCTCCACTGCGGTACATCCTTTACACAGGCGTGTAAAATGGCGTTGAAAATTTCTTTTTTCAAATAATCTTCCATCTTTGTTATTGAAGGAACGAATTATTCTCAACTGATATCGAACAAAGGAAATAAAATTCCTGGTAGCGCCAATATTACACACGAATAGAGAAAAATCCGAGCTTTCAGAGATGTCTCCATAATCAATATTTACTCGGTCATGCCGTCCTTATATGTTATAGAGTACTGTGGTAAGCTCGGGTTGTTCGCTTAGAACAGAAAGTATTGCGTGGTGGCACCAGATGTCTTTCACTTTATTAAGAATCCTCATAGAAATGTTGGTTATAAATCCTTCTGTAGGTTTAGCAACGAGAGAATGCACTTTCTCTGCCAACCAGGTTGGTCGTCGCAGGCCGTGTTCGACTGCGTGGTCACGTCCCTCAAGAACGTGTTCAACATCCTCATCGTGTACATTCTCTTCCAGTTTATCTTCGCCGTCATTGCCGTCCAGTTGCTCAACGGCAAGTTCTTCTACTGTAACGACCTGTCCAAGCTGACCAAGGAGGAGTGCAAGTAAGTCACATGTCCGTCTGTCTGTCCGCACGGCTCACACGCGGGTGTGTTCAGGGGAAACTACTTCAACTTCAAGGTCGGGGAAACGAAACCTCCCACGGTGGAGGCGCGCGAGTGGAAACACCGGCAATTCCACTACGACAACGTCATGGCGGCCATGCTGACCCTGTTTACCGTCCAGACTGGCGAGGGATGGCCCTTGTAAGGATTGTTCCCTGTACACTGGCAGGTCCATA
>CP092869.1:103063320-103091258 GCA_030710605.1 Cordylochernes scorpioides | reverse complement strand
CTCCACGTGTAGACTGAGGTTCCCAGTTCTGTGCCAATCTCCACGTGTAGACTGAGTTCCCAGTTCTGTGCCAATCTCCACGTGTAGACTGAGTTCCCAGTTCTGTGCCAATCTCCACGTGTAGACTGAGTTCCCAGTTCTGTGCCAATCTCCACGTGTAGACTGAGTTCCCAGTTCTGTGCCAATCTCCACGTGTAGACTGAGTTCCCAGTTCTGTGCCAATCTCCACGTGTAGACTGAGTTCCCAGTTCTGTGCCAATCTCCACGTGTAGACTGAGTTCCCAGTTCTGTGCCAATCTCCACGTGTAGACTGAGTTCCCAGTTCTGTGCCAATCTCCACGTGTAGACTGAGTTCCCAGTTCTGTGCCAATCTCCACGTGTAGACTGAGTTCCCAGTTCTGTGCCAATCTCCACGTGTAGACTGAGTTCCCAGTTCTGTGCCAATCTCCACGTGTAGACTGAGTTCCCAGTTCTGTGCCAATCTCCACGTGTAGACTGAGTTCCCAGTTCTGTGCCAATCTCCACGTGTAGACTGAGTTCCCAGTTCTGTGCCAATCTCCACGTGTAGACTGAGGCTCCAGTTCTGTGCCAATCTCCACGTGTAGACTGAGGTCCCAGTTCTGTGCCAATCTCCACGTGTAGACTGAGGCTCCAGTTCTGTGCCAATCTCCACGTGTAGACTGAGGTCCCAGTTCTGTGCCAATCTCCACGTGTAGACTCAGGTCGTGCCAATCTCCACTTACCCTAGTCTCTGTTTAGAAATCTCCAATTTGTAGAAACATACAGTTTGTTCCGTCGTCAATATTTCAGCCACAGGAATGCCCCCACCTAGATCTGGAGTTGGCTCCCTCCACGTCTCAATTGGACGCCCACACGTGGTGAAACTTCTCATTGAATCCTGGAGAGGTGGGCGACCTACCATACTTTCTCTCTTGTTTCTCTAAGCACAAATGTGGGCAACTCAAATTTCAGGTAAAATATTTTATTTTAGATCATTCTTCTGTGAAGGTCCAGCTTAGGTATCCAGACCTGAGTCCACATCTCCTACGTGGTGGTAGAGAGCGTCTACTGTAGACGCTCGATGGTAGTTGCTGTGATAGGATGTGCTGTCGGGAACTTGCATGTCCGGGTGTGTGTGGCCCTTGATGAGTCCCGCATGTGTCTCGGACCCTGCAGGACATCCCCCGCTTGTCTACCTTCCTTCCTCTTGGCATCATCTACCCAGTGGCCTAGCAGAGGCATACGTACGTACATCGCGGGAATGTATCTACAGGACCAAGATGCATTCTACCCGATTGTCTAGGCTCCTTCTACACACACTGTATATACAACACTACAGAACTCGTAGTCCTTGGAACCTTGCAATATACACCATGGTAGACCCCAATGTACTGATACTGTTCTTGTCCTACAAGACAAGCCCCTCTACCAGACCGTCTACATGCATCGATAATTATATCTTCAACACCACAAGGTCTACCTGCTTCTCCACCATCTACATCCAGTTCAGGATGTAAGGACAGTAATGTCTCGATGACATCCTCGTGACCAATCTACATGTCTTATCTACATATACGTCAATCACACAGATACCATTTGGGAATATTCCCACACATCTCTCTATTTCATTGATATGATCCTCTTCATTTTTTTGTTATTTTGAAGCAACGTCTTGTTCGAATTTGAAAATACAAAACTTCCCACCCACACCTTTGATGGCAAGAGCTGCGTCTACCACACGGCATCGTGTTTATACCCATGGTTTAGCCCATAGTATTCGCCATGGTGGTACACACAGGTCGACAATGTAGATACTCTTCACACGTCATGAAATATTGTCTACGTACACGCGGATCATCGGTCTCACAGCGCCGTATCTTTCAGCACGATTAAATTCTGGAAAGTGTCTTTGACCACAAAGGTAAGTCGCCGGGACAGCGAGAAGGGAGAGGTACACCCCACCCCACCATCTTGTCGATGTACTGATGGCACTCCTGACTCCCACCCTGCACTCCCCCCTGCATGCCCTCCCGTCTCCCCATCCCTCCAAGCCATCGGTCCTCCCCACCCCGTCCCCCTGCATCGTGAGCTCTCCACTCGACCCAGCTTGCTCCCCTGCACCTCTCCCCTTCAGGGGAGAGTCCTCCCACTGCCCGCCCTGCCGGGACGTCAGCGCTCATCCATGTCTGGCGTGCAGACCAACTTCTTCAACGTTGGCTTCCTGCGGCTCTTCAGGGCCGCTCGGCTCATCAAACTGCTCCGCCAGGGCTATACCATCCGCATCCTGCTCTGGACCTTCATCCAATCCTTCAAGGTAGGCGGCCACCCCTGGCGAGTTCTTCGTCATTCCTTGTGTTCCGCAGGCTCTGCCTTACGTCTGTCTCCTCATCGCCATGCTCTTCTTCATTTACGCTATCATTGGCATGCAGGTGAGCCTCTCTATTTACATACTCCCATTTACATACTGTCCACCGCCCGTACTTACTGTGTTGGAAATATGAACCTTTATCTCACCCTTAATGGCAACTGTTACATATAAGCTTTATTTTACAATACAATGTCAATATATCAACTCAAGAATCACAGGTTTAATTAAAGAATTGAAAGATCCCCTATGCAACTTTTTTAATAATGATTATTTCTTTATTACATTCCCCCGGCTAGCTTTCGAGCCGATTACAGGTGAATAAAGAAACGTACAGGAAGTTGCATAGAATTCCCTTGACTGAATAGATAAACCTGTTTTGTTTTTGTATTTTTTTTGTAATTCACAATCTTTGAATAGAAAAATCTTTTATGTTGACCATGAACACATTGATTTACATTGAATATAAAAGTAAAGTATGCTGATTGTTCTAAGGTTTTGTGTCATACTGGACTGATGAACTGAAACCCTAAAACTTCTTTGACGTTAGACTAGCATATATTATTGCACTTTGTATAAACTCGAAAAAAAAAATTGAATTTTGACCAGGGTAAAATTATTTTAACTATTAGCGGGAATTTACACAGAAATTTTAGCGCCATCTATTGCGTAAAATAGGAACTAAATGACTGCTTATATACAACAACAACAAAAAGCTTTATTAAGACCTTTTTAGTCTTATACAGATTTTCCAAGCAGAAATGTAGGATACATTCAGGAAAAAAGTAATAGTACCTTAATGTTAATATGATATTTATATACAGGAAATATTTACATAATGACAATCAAGCTAATAGATTAGTCTGGGTAAATTGGAGGAAAAGAAATTTATTATACATGGATTTACCGCGACTTCACCGCAAATGAAGGTATAAAAAAGCAAATCACAATCAATATTGAACTGACAGCTCATATACACATTTAACCTATCTGCATACCTAACTCACAAATTTGAGTTATTGCATTGATAGCGTTATGGGAATATCGTTGCATTATTTCTGGAGCCATAATACTGAAATGTTAGCTTACCATGTGTTTGTTTTCCTTATTAACTCCTTAACATCGTTTAATTTCTTCTTTAATCCTAGTTAGAAAAGAAATATCTTCATTTTAATAAACAAATCCTGATTTTGTCATGTTTCACCTATATCTGAATGTGTTTTATATTGAAGATCAAGAATTCTGAGGCACATCATTGTGTCAAATTGGCGAGAATATATCGGCCAATTGAGCCACTACATGCCGAAGAATCACTCTGGCAACATCCTTCATCAGTAGATATCAAACTTCATGATATAAACTTGGAGAAATCATGAAATATATCGAATTTTCGCCAACACGGTGTTTTAATTAGCGAATTGTAAAGATATTTTTTGAAGTTTTTTTTTTAAGGTTTAATCCACAGAAAATTCGTAACCTTTGAGGTTTCTTTTAGCAGATTCTCGTCAAATCTGTAACAATCTAAGCTTCAGTTTCGTTCCATGTCAGAATCTGTTAATTCAACTTGCAAGGTAGATAGCCAGAAGTGGCGACAAGGGCTTACATCTATTTTAACAATAGACTGTTTATCCCTGTCTATATGTGGATTTCACAGAAACGTGCATGTTGTCTGAACAGAGTCTCCCACAGTTTCTCTACGAGCATGTAGATGGCGCTAGAAAGTGCTTGATTCACGCATGCGTAGAAATCTTCTAATAAATGTCAGCCGAAAAGAACACGCGGAAAAAAAATAAATGTCTGCCCCCTCTCTCTCCACTCTCTCCGAGTAAAATTTACTCTTTTAATTAATCTTGACCATTTGACGAGAGAATTTTGTGGTAAACTACATATTTAAATCATCTATGTAATAATTCTAATAAACTTTCGAACTATGTAAACTATTTATAGCGCATATGTGTTTCTTCCCAGAATAAAACAAATTTCTATACTGCCCTATAAATAGTTTACATTTCGAATAATAGATGGCGCCCTAATGCATCAAACCTAGTAAATATGTAAATATGTGTAAATTTGCATTGTGTCCTGACAACGTGTTCCTTGGTGCTAACAGCTACTGTACTCCCATAGATTGAGACAGTGGCTTGACGCCTGCGAGAGATTGAAGGCGGGAGAGGAACACGTGCAATTCCCTCGCTGAATGTCATGTTTAACTCTCGCTCGTATAATACCCCAGTTCTCAAACAGTAACCCGTCCCAGTTCTAGAACAGAAAGAACCCGTTCCCCTCCCAGTTCTAGAACAGAAAGAACCTTCCCTGCTCCCTCCCGGTTCTAGAACAGAAAGAACCCGTCTCCCTCTCAGTTCTAGAACAGAAGGAATATTCCCTTCTCCCTCCCAGTTCTAGAACAGAAAGAACCTTCCCTGCTCCCTCCCAGTTCTAAAACAGAAGGAATCTTCCCTTCTCCCTCCCAGTTCTCGAACAGAAAGAACCCGTCTCCCTCCCAGTTCTAGAACAGAAGGAATCTTCCCTGCTTCCTCCCATTCTAGAACAGAAGGAACCCTTCCCTGCTCCCTCCCAGTTCTAGAACAGAAGGAACCCTTCCCTGCTCCCTTTCTAGAACAGAAGGAACCCTTCCCTGCTCCCAGTTCTAGAACAGAAAAAACCCGTCCCCTTCCCAGTTCTAGAACAGAAAGTAATACCAGTTAGAGAATATGCTCTAGACCTTGGCGTGTGTCTCTAGCCAATTAAATAATGAGACGTGCCGATTTCGAATATTTCATTTTAGGATAGTGAGTTAGTGTAATGTATGTAGTTCGGACCACATTATTGTTTAGTATTGTAGGGTGTAGAGGGTGGGGAAGTCCCATCCTATGGTAGTTGCCATCCCCTGCCCCCCTGAGCTTCAACTCTGGTCCCCCAGGTGTTCGGCAATATCAACCTGGACCCATCTACCGAAATGAACCGTCATAATAACTTCCACACCTTCATTCAATCGTTGATGCTATTGTTCCGGTGAGTTGGCTGGTAATTTACATATTAGCCTAGTAGATAGTAGTCCTCCCCTCCCCCTATGACATCTGCACTCCCGCGGTTGGTTGGTTGGTTGTGTAGGTCTTTGGCAATGTAGCTCTGAATCCTTTTACTTCCATTACTCGTCACAATAACTTCCGTACTTTCTTCCAAGGACTCATGTTGCTCTTCAGGCAAGTTGTTGGCGTCGTCGATGTTTGCTTTTGGTGGGCATGGCTCCTCGGTATTGCATGCCTCGCACTGACGGAACCCTGTCTTCCTTACTGGTCTCCACCTTCGTCCAGCTGTCGCCGTTGTTCATGTTCCACCTCTCGCCCCTGCATGTGCATGTTGGTGTCTCTCTCTCTCTCTCTGGTGCATGCTGCCCGCCGCCCGCCTGCCCCACCGCCGCTGCTGACAGCTGCCGTTCCAGATGTGCCACTGGCGAAGCCTGGCAGAGCATCATGCTCTCCTGCCGTAAATACAGTGATTGTGACAAGCAAACAGGCAAAGGCCCTCGTGAATGTGGCAATGATCTTGCCTATATCTACTTTGTCAGCTTCATCTTCTTCTGTTCGTTCCTGGTAAGTGGCCGACGGCAGCCTCCCTCCTGTCCGCCTCCAACTTCCTGTCCGCAGATGTTGAATCTCTTCGTCGCCGTCATCATGGACAACTTCGACTACCTCACCCGCGACTCGTCCATCCTCGGTGCCCACCACCTGGACGAGTTCATCCGGGTGTGGGCGGAGTACGACCCGGGGGCCAGGTAAGCCGCTCCCTCCTCTGGCGCCTCCTCGGCTCTCACGGCCTGTCGTCCAGCGGGTTCATCCACTACACCGAGATGTACGACATGCTGCGCAACATGGATCCACCGCTGGGCTTCGGCAACAAGTGCCCCTACCGTCTGGCCTACAAGGTAAGTAGCCTTCACAGGCTAGGTGTCTGCGACAATGTCACACCCACTGTGGACACCACATCGGCCAACAGGTTAGGTGTCTGCGACAATGTCATACGCCCTGTGGACACCACATCGGCCAACCAGGTCGGCCTACAGATAAGGCGGGTTACAGCAGGGGCTAACCATGGTCAACCTGACCTACTCCAACAATGACCACCGCAGCGATACACCAACCGAGGCAGAAACAAACATGGCTGCTATAAATAAATGTAATTTCGTTATAGTTCGCTGGTTTCCAGTAAATATAACAATACAAAGTATTGAAGTTTATCTATATTAATAAAATGCAAATTTCATAAGAGGACATCACTAAAAACTTTCGTTACAATGCATCAATTTCGACCAAATTTTCAACATTTATGTAAAACGAGATGGAGCAGATTTTGCTTAACGTCAAAATATTTTTCCCTAACATTAACATGCGTAACTTCGCTGTTATCGATTAAATACAAAAAAAATCAACAGAGTTAATTTTATTTATATATAAATACAAAATTAAATTTCAACAGAGTTAATATTTTTACATACTAGCTAATAATCTCAATCTAAAAATATAATATAAAAAGCCAACAATGAAGAGTGAATGTAAGATAAAAAGCCAACAATGAAGAGTAAATGTAATATAAAAAGCCAACAATGAAGAATGAATGTAAGATAAAAAGCCAACAATGAAGAGTGAATGTAATATAAAAAGCCAACAATGAAGAATGAATGTAAGATAAAAAGCCAACAATGAAGAGTGAATGTAAGATAAAAAGCCAACAATGAATAGTAAATGTAATATAAAAAGCCAACAATGAAGAATGAATGTAAGATAAAAAGCCAACAAAGAAGAGTAAATCTACTTATATAATTGCCTTATTCTGTCTGTGTGAAGTTCACTGTGTGAAGTTCACAGATAGATTTTGGTCAGAATATAATATAAAAAGCCAACAATGAAGAGTAAATATGATATAAAAAGCCAACAATGAAGAATGAATGTAAGATAAAAAGCCAACAATAAAGAGTAAATGTAATATAAAAAGCCAACAATGAAGAATAAATTTAAGATAAAAAGCCAACAATGAAGAGTAAATATAATATAAAAAGCCAACAATGAAGAATAAAGGCAATGTGACACGGCAATGTGACACGGGAAAAAATGTTCACTAGATAAAACTATGATTTTCTAATGTAGAAAATTAGGAAAGACAAAATTCAGGATGACTCGGCACACAGGGACCGGGAAAAAATGTTCACTTTATCGAGAGATTCAAATTTACGAGTTTCAGATTATCAAAATATATCTTTTTTTTTTAAATAAGTTTTTAGAGAATTGTTTTAACAAATGTTCGCTAGACAAACCTTTACTCGGGTAAAACCCCGGGCGAAGCCGAGTACGTTTTATAAGTTTATAGAGAATTGTTTTAACAAATGTTCGTTAGACAAACATTCACTCGGGTAAAACCCGGGCGAAGCCGGGCACATCCGCTAGTCAAAGATAAATGAAAGATTTAAAAAATCAGGTGAAACACTAAAATATACAATGTATTATATTTATAAATATATCTTTTTTTATGACTTTTTCACTATTTACATATTTACTATTTGACTCTTCCTTCCACCTTGGTGCTGCTGTAGAAGGATTCTGTTCTCCATTCTGTACACCTTCTGAAACCAACAAGCTGGCAGGACGTACGTATAATGATGACCAGAACTACAGAGTTGGTCAATGGTCAAATTTATTTATTTTCATTGAATTTCTGTGACCATCCAGTGGAGTCAGTATAGACGGCGGGTAAACAAGGAGCATGAAGGCAGTAGGGAATTCCCCCGGCCATATTGGCTGTCTGCTGCAGAAACTGATCCGGATGAACATGCCCGTGACGCCCGAGGGTTGCGTCAACTTCACCACGACCCTGTTCGCCCTGATCCGGGAGAACCTCAGCATCAAGATGCGGCCAGGTAAGTGGCGAGCTGCCGGTCCAGACGGAGTGAGTCCTGAGTGAGTGCTGCAGCCCACGAGATGGACCAGGCGGACCGGGAGCTGAAGGAAACCATCCGGAAACTCTGGCCGCTGCAGGCCAAGAAGATGATCGACAAGCTGGTCCCTCCTGACGAAGGTGAGAACCCCATCTTATATATGGTAGGAGGGCCTGGCTCATCAGTGGTGAACCCTACCAACGGTTTCGCCAATTTAATCTACCAGACCTATTTTTATAGCTCTAACACTGTATTAGACGATTTTGCTTACCTATGCAACAATGAAGAATCTGGGCGGATTACACTGGCGAAACCGCTGGAAAGGTTCACCTCTGATGAGCCAGGCCTTCCCACTATTCTTCATCGCAATAAAGACAGTAGCGTTTTTCTTTTTTTTTTTTTTGCTATTTGAAAAAAAAATTGTGCACGAGTTGTGTTATTGCCTTTTAAATATAAAGATACTTATTGTGTAAATAAATGTTAAATTCTACAATGCGATCTGAAACGAAGTATTGCACAGAGCTGGGAGTAGACAAGCTCACCGTGGGCAAGATCTACGCCAGCCTCCTCATCATCGACAACTGGAAGACCACGAGGTTCGGCCAGAACCCTGTCCCCGTGGCTGATGAGGTAGGTACGACGGATCGTCACGTCGGCGGCTCACGTGGTGCTGGTGGTCGCAGGATAAGAACCCGTGTAGCCCCACTGACTCGCCGGTAGGTTTCCTTCACACTACACTTACATGTAGGGTCCGAACGAAAGCTGTTTATTTACATACTGTCTCTATTTACATATAGTGGGGAGAGGCGATACCACAACTACATGACTTCTCGCCACGTCTGATAGAAAGCTATATATATAAAATAAGGTGATGTACATAAAATAAGGACATCACAAAAAAGATATATGCGCTACGTATATAGTTAAATTATCATGAACCTATCATCACCCGATGTCCATGCGATGCAGTATTTAAAGGCGAAGTGGATGGCTGTTGCAGCGGCCGTCGTTCCTCCAGCGCATGCTAGGACTGAGGCCGTCCAACTCCCGCACCAGCATCCTGGACGACGACCTGTTCGACCGCCAGTCGCTGCGGCACGCTGGCTCCACGCTCAGGTAGGTCATGTAGCTGGGGCTCCACGGCGGAGGCTAACGGCGGTGGCACAGTATCGACAAACTGCACAACGACAACAACTGGCAGCAACAACAGCCGCCGGCTTTCAGCTTCCTCCGCCGCGGCAGCAGCCGACGTAGACGCAACAAGAACAACCAGACGGCTGCCGACCTCATGGTACGTGGCTTCCTCTCTCAAACCCCGCGACTTCTCTGTTATCATGAAGTTGCGGGAAGCTGATAGTCATGTACCAGAAAAAGCATTTCTCCCATTTACTATGCATCAGAACCGTGCATTATGTTTATCTAATTACAAAACTATTTTAGAGGCGTAATATTCTTTTTAAAATAAAACAATTTCTTCTGTCCTTACTGCAATGGAAAAATTAAAGGGATCATTTTAAAAAGAATATTACGCCTCTAAAATAGTTTTGTAATTTGATAACAGATGGCGCGCTAGTGCATCGTAACATTATGTTTATCTCCCTAGTAAAAAACTTTATTAGTGTTCATAGAGATGAGCCTCAACACCGGTTTTGACAAATACAGACAAAATCCACCAATCTGTATACCATGATTTTGGTCTATGGTCTTCATCAGTACAGGGACGACTTAAACATCTTTTGTGTAAATTCGACCGATACCATAACGTAGGATGTTATGTCCCTGTACTGATGAGTGCCATAGCCTTAAACCATGGTATACAGGTTAGTGGATTTTGTCTGTATTTACTGGTGTTGTGGCTTATTCTTCATCATTACTAGTCAATGCGATAAAACAGAATAAAAGAAGAAAAGTTTCTTTAATAGACAATTATAACGGTGCGAGCTTTCGGGCAAAAAAACCTTCTACAGGCGTGGTAAACGTGACACTATAATGTAGGTAATGTGACTAGAATCGTTTACCACGCCTGTAGAAGGGTTTTTTTGCCCGAAAGCTCGCACCGTTATAATTGTCTATTAAAGAAACTTTTCTTCTTTTATTCCGTTTTATCGCATAAACAATACCGAGAAGATTATTCACTGTCATTACTAGTCAAGTTTTTTACTGGAGTGTTGAACATTGTTCTGAGGTATCATTGAAGGGAGAGATGCCTCTCTAGGTACATACATATTTATATGTACATTTTTCTATTTAAATTACTTCAACACCTTGTTAAACCTTCTTTATGCTAATAATAACTCCACTTTATAACTAATACTAGCCGAATGACCCGGGCAACGCCCGTGTTTTACCCGACTATAGATGTTACAACGGTGATCCTTAGGTCGCTGGTTCAAATCCGGCTCGAGGGAGCCGGCGAGCACGTGACCTCCCTGTGCGCGCGCATCCGTGACAGAGGCGGCCGGCCGATGAGGAAAGACGGTCGTGACTATATGTATAACCAATATATGCACGATAACCTCCCACGGGAGACCAAAGCCGAAAACACATGTTTAAACCTGGTATCTGCTGGAGGTAGTGGTCTCCTATTAGAGACGGTTTCGGTTAAAAGCCTCCTCATGACTTGGCATGACAGAGATGGGAAACCAGTTTAATCATGTTGGAGGCGGTCTCTCGAGGGAAACTACCGTAAGAGGGGGTGTTTCTCTATATTTAAATTAAACCATTATTGTTGGTTGAACTCTAAAGTTGTCTTATTTGGGCTGTCATCTCTGATCGAGCGGCTACCGCAGAGATGGATTGAGGATACGTGCCATATTAGACATGTGTGGGGTAACCATTCCATTAAGACCTAGAGCAACTTGTTGTCGGCTGCAGAGCTCCGAGAGCACTTTACATATTTACATATGGGATTAGAACCTCTCTCGGCCCGGTATTAACTGGGGTTTAACTGTGTGTGTTCTCTGACAGCTCTCCCTATATATATAACTTGGATTGTTGAAGTAGGCTTGGACTGGAGTACTAACCCAATAAGTTGTGCCATGGTTTGTTCACCAACGTGGATGCTCTTTGTTAGATGTGACCAAGTTGCACTTGTCAGAACCTTCTGGAAGCTTTCTACGGGTAGAATTTCTACGGCTTTCGAGATGTGATGTTGGCGCCGAGTGATGAGAGAGAACACCACGGAGTAACAAAGAAGTCCTAAATATGATATTGTAGAGATAGGGTGGTGTAGTGGAGATGGTTGGGCATGTTGTCTCGGTATTACTGGAGGGAATGGAAGACTGGGAATGGAATACGTGGACAACTTGGGATAAATCCCTACAATACCAAACACTTAGCTCTGAGCGGTCAGGAATCCTGCTGGCCTAGGTGTGGGGGTTGAGGACAATGTATATCAAGGACATTTTCTTACAAAAAGTTTAATACATTTACCGATTGAAACTAAAAGGTCTCAACCTATATAATCCGAAGGTTACCAGAGTCCTAAGATTTCTCTCCTTTTACCCCTCTTACTCTCTTATAAAAAGAAACACGGAACCTGTCAGATGTAGTGACAGAATGTCCCTCACTGGTGCAGGAGAAGGGCGGCCACCTCTACGCCCCCAGCGACTACGACTACTACCACCCGCGGTCCCCCACCGCCCGCGCCCCCCACGACATCGGCTTCTCCGAGACCGTCCAAGACCTGGTGGACATGGTGCGGTATGAGACCAGCCGCAAGGGCCGCGCGAGGGCCAAGGTGCGGCGGATGCGGGAGCCACTGTGCGACTCGCCCGTGTTGCCCCGCTCCCCGAGTTGGACGCCCAGACCCCTGCCGAGCCCCACCGCCCCTGCGCCCCCTCGCAGGAGACTCCCGCCCACGCCCCCTCAACCTTCGTCCCTCTTCAACTTCCCCCGGCTGAACCCCTCCCCATCGCACTACGCCCCTCCCGACTCAGAAGACGATGACGAGGACTGGTGCTGACTGTGATAGCCTTGCCTTCTCTCCACTGCCACTCTTGTGATACCACGACGGCTCCACACACAGGCGGTACATTTTTTAACCCAAGGATCGACAACAACCTTCTTGCCAAATCGTTTTGTACCATTTCGTACCATCTTTCCTACTGCCTGTCAGACATTTTCTAATCTCGCTAGGTTTTGGTTTCGTGTCGGACCTATGCAACTCCGAACCGGCCGCCCAGAGTTGCCTTGGTCGCCAATGAAAGTGCTTCATGGGGTGTAAAGTGCCAACTCACAGCCCGTGCCTTATTTATTCAACGCTTTGTTCTCTTGGCTTGGTTGGTTTCTCATCGATTTAGATGGTTGGTTTCTTTATTAAAGTTTGTTGCCACTTCTGTCTGCCTTCACTCACACAACACACACACCACTGGGTGAACACAGCTGGTGGAAAACCTTTACACCAAGTTACATCCACCTCTTTATAAAATACAGAATTTATTTACAATAAACACATTTATAAAGAGGTTGATGAAGTCTCCAACTTGAATAAAACAAAATCCAACAACCTACAATTATGGTGTTTGTACCATGTAACCAATAATAAGACTATCTTGGATCATTTATAGAAAGTTTATACAGAACTATATATAGGCGCAATACATCGAGAACGTCTCCAGCTGCTGTCACGGTGTGTAAGTCGGTGGGTGCTGGGAGCCCTCCCGGCCCAGGACAGAGAACACGCTGCAACTTGGGATGTCGGATTTATATTTTGTACTTTATTTCCCCATATCCACTCATGGACACAACTTACAAAGTTCTGTTAGATAGAGATTAAAAGTCAAGGTGTAGATAGCGGCATCTATCGGTGGAAATTATAATCATTTGGTTCGTTGCCTGTATCCACACTACCCAGCACAAGTAAATTGTTGGAGTGCAGCTATTGGACAGCGGTATTGTACCACGCTGTATACAGGAAATATGAACACTAGTAGTGGTACAACTGTCTTGGTGTGGAACCTACCCACATATTTTCATGCCAGCAATGGCTGTAGCCTTGCAGAAATTTGACATAGACCCAGAGCAGCAGCTTTACACACCCAAGATAGAGAACAAATGCTGTGATAGAAATGTACGGAGACATCTGAGGCTCTTCATTGGACACGACAACAACTAGTAGCGGTCTGACAAACTGGCGAAACTACTGTTCTCCACCAATGGCACACAAGATTTTACCGAGGGGATCTCTCTTAGAATTGTTTACAATTCCTAGAACACGCCCAGCTCTTTTCTCTACTGATCAGTAATTTATGACGTTAAATATATTTTATATATAAGTGGAGATTTGTTGGTTTTAAAGGTTCTAAGAGAGAATTAAAGGTAAATATTTATTTATACATACACTCATGGACAAAACTTAGGAAGTGGTAGGTATTTGATGTTGTCAATCGTCTGTTTCTTTTAAGGACACAGAGGCAATTTTGTTCACTTCATGTGTCTTCAATAAAGGTCACTGTAATATCTTTCAGAGTTATTGTCCCGATATACATGCTACAACTTCCTTAAGTTTTGTCCATGAGTGTATATTCCGTGTGTGTAATTTAAATTTCAAAAAAATATATATATTGTGGACCCAATTAGCACCGACAGTGCTGCCCCCAGCGGTAAAAAGTTGAACTACTTAAAGTTGACTTATTAAAATTACTGCATGAAATATTTTACTTTTCCGAATATATATATATAATAAAAATCTATTTTACAACCTTATAATGCAATGAATGAAAATTGATATTATCAGAAAATTGAGAAATCCAATGAATTTGGATGAAAATTGTGAAATTCAAATTTTATTTACATATTTCACACAACAAGTCCGTAGAAATAAACGGCTTTTAATTAGATGTACATTTAAAAAAACGTTAAATATTTATAAAATTTCCAGCGATAGATGGCGCTGATCTGACATTTAAACAATTCAGTAACTTTATGGACACAATTAGCTCCGCCCGTGCTGCCCCTGGTGGTAAAAAATGGAACTACAGAAATAAATTCCCACACGAGATATTTTAAATTATTTATTGTCGTAAATAGAGCGTCTGTTTGTTTTATAAACTTGAGCTACCTTATCAAATATCAGACTGTTCTAAAAATAAATTTAAAATATTTCACGTGTTGGTGTTTTAATAAAGCACATTTTAGTAGTTCCGCTTTTTACCACCAGGGGCAGCACGGGCGGAGCTAATTGTGTCAATAAAGTTGCTGGATTATTTAAATATCAAATCAGCGCCATCTATCGCTGGAAATTTCATAAATATTTAACGTTACTTCTTTTTTGATATTATTTTTATTATTAATTTGAAATTAAAAGCTTGAAGATGAACGTGTGTCCAGAATATATACATTTAATATATCTATGCTTGCGTGTTTGTGTAATTTAAGTTTAAAAAATAATAATAAAAATTGTGGACACAATTAACCCCGCCCGTGCTGCCCCTGGTGGTAAAAAGCGGAACTACTAAAATGTGCTTTATTAAACACCACAACACGTGAAATATTTAAATTTATTTTGAGAACAGTCTGATATTTGATAAAGTAGCTCAAGTTTATAAAACAAACAGACGCTCTATTTACGACAATAAATAATTTAAAATATCTCGTGGGGGAATTTATTTATGTAGTTCCATTTTTTACCACCAGGGGCAGCACGGGCGGAGCTAATTGTGTCCATAAAATTACTGAATTGTTTAAATGTCAAATCAGCGCCATCTAGCGCTGGAAATTTTTATAAATATTTAACGTTTTTTAAATGTACATCTAATCAAAAGGCATTTATTTCTACGGACCTGTTGTGTGAAATATGTAAATAAAATTTGAATTTCACAATTTTCATCCATTTCCCATTTTCATATATTGCGTTATAGGGCTGTAAAAATAGCTTTTTATTATATTTCAGGTAGTTGGCGTCCGGCGCTCCAGGAACCTGGGTTATAAATATATTCACAAAAAAAGTAAAATATTTCATGAGTAATTTTAATAAACTAATTTTCTGTAGTTCTTCTTTTTACCATCAGGGGCAGCACTGTTGGTGCTAATTTGGGTCCACAAAGTTTCTTAATTATTTAAATATCAAATTTAGCGGTTTTTTTTTTTGTTTTTTTTTATTAATCCACATATAATTGTGGACATATTTAGCCCCGCCAGTGCTGCCCCGGGTGGTAAAAAGCGAAACTACTAAAAGTTACTTTATTAAAACACCACACACGTTTATTTTTACGACCCTTAGCTATTTCTGCTGTGTGCAATGTGTGAATAAAATTGAATTGCACAATTTTCTAAACCATTTTATTTTTCTTTCATTATATTCCTTATATAAGGGCTGTAAAAAAATTAGATTTTTATTATTAAAATATATTTAAAAAAAGAAAATTTACGTTAAAAATACAGTAGAACCTCCACGAGAGGACACCTCTGCAAAAAGGACATCAAGGACAACAAAGACTCTCCGGTAAGAGGACATTTCTCTAAAGGTCACTTTTTTATCTGTGGTGCTGTCCTTTAGAGTTTGTTCCAATGTATTTCTAATGTCCAGCGATGGAATTATTTAACTGTGAGATTAGGTGCCCCAACACTACCTCTCTTTCAGTAAGATATCTGAGTCAAGTCCATAAACACTCATGGACAAAACTTAAGGAAGTGGAAAGTATTTGATGTCGTTTGCTTGCTATTTACAAGTCTCCACACCATATGAGAAATACACTCATGGACAATACTTAAGGAAGTTGTACCTTTTACCATGTATATCGGGATTCAGACAATAACTCTGAAAGTTATTACAGTGACCTTTATTGAAGACACACGAGATAACCAAGTGTGAACAGCCTCTGTGTCCTTAAAAAAAAAAATAGATGATCAGCGACATCAAAGACTTTCCACTTCCTTAAGTTTTGTCCATGAATCCCTCCAAGGACTGCCTCCAAGTTGTCTTGGGTTCTCTCTGTTGGATCCTCTTGATGATGTCTTCAATACCTCTTTCTATCCAAGTAAATCTATACCAGATACTCCTGACCTAATAATACACTCATGGACAAAAAATAATGGAAGTGGAAAGTCTTTGATGTCGCCAGTCGTCTATTGTATTATGGAGAGAATTTTGTTCACACTTGTTTATCTCATGTCTTCAATAAAGGTCACCTTGTATCAAATATCTTATTAGAGTTATTGTCTGAATACACAACTTCCTTAAGTTTTGTCCATGAGTGGTCCATCCACCTTATAAACAGTTTTACAGTTTACAACAGTTTTACAAACACTTCAAGGAGAAGTCCTCCTCCATATACTGAGGTGGAGACTTATTGTGTTCTAATCTTCTTCTTCTTTCTTATCTCCACACTGGGTGAAGTAGAATGCCTTTGTCATTAAGACTGGGAACACTACTCAGTGGCAGGCCGACTTAACTCCAAAAGAAATGGCCGCCTCTGACATGAGGAACAGACGCCATGTACAGCCGCTCCTAACATGGAGTACAAACGCTGCTCATCCTGTATCCCTGGAGCCCTTACAGGGTACTCTCAGCTGAGCCCAGGTTTTATAGCGAGCTTGTTACTGCTCCCCCTCCTCCTTTTTTATCCGGACTTGGGACCGGCAAGGGCGGAGTTTTATGTTCTAATAAAAAATAGAAAAAAACAATCAGACAAAAAACAAAAAGAATTAACGGCACAATTTCAAGAATCAGAACAGGACATTTTAAAGGAATGAAGATAAACCCAGACATGACTAGATCCTACAGGAACTGCAATAACTGTTACAACACCCAACTCACTCCGGACCATATATACCCGGCCAGCCCTCTATATGGCAGACATCAATCCAGAAGAGAGGACATCCATACGGCACCTCAGTTGGCCGGTATTGGGATCAGGGTACTGATATGATCTGCTCCATGGACAAGACACCACCACCATAAAAAAAACAATCAGATACATATATAAAGAATGAGAAATGGAGTCGGTGGAAGGATGGTCTAAACCATTGGTTTTCGACCGCTACGACCCGGGTTCAATTCCCACATTGGGCACTTTTTTTTGTTTAAAAAAAAAAATGTTACAATGGTCCCGGATTCTTGCAAAAGTCCAACCCCTACAGCGAGTGCAAGTAACCAAACGGGGCTCTGCCACATTTGTAAGTGCAAAGTCGAACTGCTTTCACATGTGTAGACATGTGGTGCACTTACAGTAAAAAGCAGTCGCTTACTTCTACCCACCATGATTATCATGGCCTGTACCACGTGTACTTAGGGATAAGCACCAAGAATGAGACAAATAAATCAGTTCTAAGCCTAAAAAACTCTTGTACTCCAATATCCTGATATTTTAACCACACCAACATTGAAGAGCCTTTCAAATATAACCTCAAATTATTGTTAAAGAAGATTGATAAAACACAATGTCATAACAGCAAGCATCACACAGGTTATAAACATCCTAACTCTAAAGATTCAACAAGGTAATAAGACCAAATAAATAAATAGTGTGTGACGTTTCGGTAACAGCATTGTTACCATCTTCAGACAAAAGTACTGAATGTATACTGTCATTCAGTACTTTTGTCTGAAGATGGTAACAACGCTGTTACTGAAACATCACACACTATTTATTTGGATTTGGTCTTATTACCTTGTGTTTATAATCTATAATCCAAATTGTGCCTTATCTAAAGATTCAAGTCTTATAATAATAAGGCAAAGTCAGACTTTCACCAAAGTGTGCCTGGATCAATGAAAGCTACACCCCAGCTGGAGGAATTCATGGAATTTGTGCAAAATTTACACAAGGGGATAAGAAAGAAGTTTTATAAGTCTCAACTGTGTTTTAACTGTGGTTAGAACAACATTCTGAACTCAGTAATTTTAAAGAGGTCTTTCTCCTCTTCTAACAATGCTGCTGTTGGTCCGCAACTGCTTATTCTTCAGAGTTATTTCACAGCTGGTCTTCATATCTGAAGGTAGGGGGTCGGTGGAAGGCTGGTTAAACCGTTTGGTTTTCGACCACTAAGACCCGGGTTCGATTCCCGCATTGGACACTTTTTTCTTTAAAAAAAAATGCTCCAATGGCCCCCGATTCTTGCAAAAGTCCAACCCCACCAGCGAGTGCAAGTAACTAAACGGGGCTCTGGCACATTTTTAAGTGCAAAGTCAAACTGCTTTTCACATGTGTAGACATGTGGTGCACTTACAGTAAAAGCAGTCGCTAACTACCCACCATGATTATCATGGCCTGTACCACGTGTACTAGGGATAAGCAAAAAAAGAAGGAATTTTAAAGAGGTCTTTCTCCTCTTCTAACAATGCTGCTGTTGGTCCGCGACTGCCTTTTCTTCAGAGTTATTTCACAGCTGGCCTTCATATCTGAACGTATTCCCCCACCTGGGGACTCGCACTGTAGCAGTCAGCTCTGCCAAGGATTGTGTAATCTTTACACAGGAGGATAAGAAACAACAAAAAACATGAAATATTTTGTTCCCAAGGGATGTTTACATAATGGCTGCATTGTTGTTCCCAGCTCTACCCCAGACCAAATGGAGTCTTCTTCAAGTCCTTTTTTTTTTGCTTATCCCTAGTACACATGGTACAGGCCATGATAATCATGGTAGGTAGTTAGCGACTGCTTTTACTGTAAGTGCACCACATGTCTACACATGTGAAAAGCAGTTCGACTTTGCACTAAAAAATATGCCAGAGCCCTGTTTGGTTACTTGCACTCGCTGGTGGGGTTGGACTTTTGCAAGAATCGGGGGGCCATTGGAGCATTTTTTTTTTTTAAACAGAAAAAAGTGTCCAATGCGGGAATCAAACTCGGGTCGTAGTGGTCGAAAACCAAACGGTTTAACCAGCCTTCCACCGACCCCCTCTTCAAGTCCTTGTTACACTAAGTCAACACAGTTGGATTACAGTCAGTTAAATATTAAAGTAGACAAGTTGTCATTTTAAAAATGGGTTTAAAATTGGAGTGAAATATTGCCATGTGAGTTGACAGAATGTGTTGATACTGAACACATCACATATATCACATTCAAACAAACTCAGAGAAGTGAAAAATGTCACAAAAGTGAATTTGTACTTGGATCAGATAGATATATTAAAAGGCATTTCCTGATTGTGGAACTGAAAGATGCTGATGGCTTGTGTCATTTATACCTGTTTCATGGTTTTTCAGGATGTCCCAAAGACCAGTCTTTTTGGTCGTTGAGGTACAGCTTGCACTACGCTGATGAGGGCCAACAGCCCCGAAACACGTACATGGTTAACTTTTCTTGATTAATCAAGAAACGGTACTTGGCCAATTCTGGAATAATTACAAATCAACGATTAGTTTATATTTATTCCGATAGATGGCGCAAGCTATCAGCAACTTTCAGTTGCACATTCAGGAAATGCCTTAATCTAAACAGAGTTCCAGCTAGCACTAAGACATGGACCAAGTTCTTGGTTGTATCCAAACACAGGATCCTTAGGACAACCATCAAACTTCTGAGACTTAGGTACCTTTATATTGAGCTCAAGGAAGCTTCAGTTGCTAGATGAGCTGTGAGTCACCATAGTGTCACCAAAAGTCAACTTTAACAACAACAACTATTATATTGTAGGAATAACACTGATCACCCAATAAACAAGAACTGGAGGATCCCACCTAAGCACAGCTGGTACAGTGGAGTGGAGTGAATCTCAGACAGCATCAAACAACACTAACAACAGGTCATCTCAAGCCATTGAAGATAGAAAATAACAAAATCTACTCCACTTGCCCTAAATGTAGCTTGGCACCTGCAGCTCCAGAACACCTTGCATTAGATGTATTAAACAGGACCTTTGGAAGAGGCCGCTGCTTATTATCAAACAGCTCAAGGAGCATGGACTCATGGAATTGGTGTAATATTCACACAAGGGGAAACAACAACAACAAACAGGACCTTTGGGAGAGGCCGCGCTAAAACAGCTGCATGGACTCATGGAATTGTTGTAACCTTTACACAAGGGGGGGATAAGCAACAACAACAACCACATCATAATTTCTCATTTATTAGTTGGCTTCTCTAAGATATAAGTTATTTGATCTTCCTGCAAGATAGAGAGAATAGAAGTTTCTATTTACAGAGTAGTGGCACCAATATCTTCTTTTTTGGGGGGAAAACACAAAAAAATATTCTTTTTCCAATATGGAGGAGGGAGGGGGGGGACAACATTGGAAGAAATTTGTTGTTAGTATTTATTACACAAATGTTACATAGGCCTAAGTAAGTAGCTTGCACGCAGTTTCCGCAATAGAAAAATAAACTCTATCACAAAATATTGCATCTTAGGGAGGGGAGGGGAGGAGTCACCAAATATACACCTAGGCCAATGGTGGAGATGGGAAATAATACACAGAGTGTTGTGTGTGAGCGTGTGTGAAACAAATTGTGTTTTCTTATCGAAATAAAAAGATCTCTTTAAAATTAAAGAAGAAAAGAAAAAACATTCTCTGAAGCGATATTTGTTTTTAGTAAAAAAATAAAATACTCATAAAAATAAATAAATAAAGAGAAAAAGAGAGAGAAAGAAAAAAAAAACAATAATTTAAAAAATTTACAAATAAACAGGATTCGATTGAAAGAGAGATAATAGAAAATTCTCGCGAAAGTTAGCTAAAAAAATAAATCTTTAGAAAAAAAGAGCCCAAAGTGAACAAAAGAAGAAGGCAGTGTGTGGTCTTTGGTTGAATCAAGATGTAAACATGGCACAAGGTGGGACTAGCAGCCTTCCAGGTCCCAGCAGGGATGGAGGAAGGTGACTAGAGGCTGACTAGCAAACAGAGAGAAACAAGAAGAAGGACCATCTCCTGAATGAGCAAAGAACAAGTTTGTACAGGGGGCGGGGGGGGGGGGGGAATAAATAAAGGTAGGTAGGGTGGAGGGAGGCTATCCATCTGTGTAGAGGAAGCACTCGATGTAGGACGTCGGGACAAACCCCTCCTCCATGTTGGGTCTGCGGATTCTAGTCCAGCCATCTCCCTGGTCCAGCTCCACCACTTCAAACTCATCTCCTTCCTTCATGGGCACGGAGCCCTCGCTCTGCCCCTCGAAGGGGTACAGAGCTCTGGCTGTGCCCAGCACGGGCAGCGGCTCCGGGTCAAAGTCCCGACCATTGGAGTCAAACTCATCATCAGTGCCAGGGTCCGGCCGGCCCAGAGGCAGGGGAGGGGGCTGCCTGCCGGGGTCTGTGGACTCTGAGCTGATGGACTCCTCCGATATAGAACTCCTGGTCTTAGCTCCGCCTTCCGCCTCCTTCAGGTAGTTCTGCACATCACCACCACTCCAACATCTCTAACACAGAAGTGGTCAGTCACCAGAGAAGTTGCTGAGATCACATTATTATGAAGAAATGTTGAAGTGTCAAACTATAGTCGGTAATTTGTGGTTGGGATTTGAAAACTGGTTGAATTATACTGCGTTTTCATTAATTTCAGATCCAAATATCTCTGGTATCTTTTTTTTTTATAATTTGTAAATTGCTAGTGAGAAAATTAAGAAGCCCTAATAGCAAAGTTAAGTAACGTATACGGTACTTTACTTTAACAGACTCTGTGATTCAAAGGTCGCAGTCACTGTTCAGAGGAGACTAATAGAATCGCCGAATGCCGTGGTCCATTTGGACGAGGAAAGTGAAGACTAGAACGCGGCTGATTCCACACTAGCCTGTTCAGTGATTCGCTAACCATGATGTATGCACAAAGGAACGTGTGGCCATTGGACATGTGTCAGACCTGGAGGCTGTTGTTGGGTGCTACGCTGACTGGAGTATAGGAGCTCTATCTATTATTTCTTCCTGTGGTGAATCTGTATAAGACCGGTGTCTTAATAAAGCCTTGTGTGTGTATGTGTGTGTGACTCTGTGATTCAACCCAAACTAAAACAAGAATCTGTACTCCAAGTTAGGAATACCTACACATCAGTTCCACCACATGTCAGCCATTGTAGCTAAGTACTACTGAGATCCCAGTCTTAACTGACACAACACAGGAGGAGAAAGTGACGGCTATATAATCCTTCAGTTCTAGCCATACTACAATGTTATACCAGCCTCCCTCTATAACTTGGTTATTATAATACCAAGTGGCCATAGTGGAGTTGTTACACTGTAAGGCTGCTTGCTATTCACACGTCTCCACACCATATGAGAACTACACTCATGGACAAAACTTAAGGAAGTTTCACCATGTATATCGGGACAATAACTCTGAAAGATATTACAGTGACCTTTATTGAAGACACACGAGATAACCAAGTGTGAACAACCTCTGTCGCTTTCAAAAAAGAGATGACGGTCACATCAAAGACTTTCTACTTCTTTAAGTTTTGTCCATGAGTTGTACACAGTGTATCTACCACCCTACAGAAGTGACCAAACAACCAGCCAAGGTAGAGACAGGAAGGAAGGCAGTGTACCTGGAACTTGGCCAACTGGAGGTTGAGGTTGTCCAGCTTGGAGGCGTTCTCCACCAGCTGGCCTTCCACAGTCAGGGGGTCGCCCAGCGCCGGGTTCTGCTCATACACCCCCTTCATCTTGAGGAGTCCGTCCCGGGTTGCCGTCTCCTGCTGGATCTGCCCCGCCAGGTCCGTGATCTTGTGCTGGAGCTTCTTCCTCCTCTGGTTGGGGGGCAGGTCGCTGTAGTCCTCCTTGCCCTCTCCCCCGGCCTGCCACATCATGTCATTCATACTGTGTCTTGTTACTTATCCCCTTGTGCAAAGATTTGACAAATTCCATGATCTCATGGAATGGAGTGTAGGGGTGCAGCTTTCATTGTTGTTGTTGTTGTTTCTTATCCCCTTGTGCAAAGATTACACAAATTCCATGAGTTCATGATCTCATGGAATGGGGTGTAGCTTTCGTTGATCATGGAACCATGATCCAGGCACACTTTGGTGAAAGTCTGACTTTGCCTGATGTAACCTCGGTAATTCAACACTTGAAATAATCCAACCATGTTTTCCCACCTGCAGCCTATCCAATAACAAACATCAATTTGACCAAATGGTAATTTGGCACTCTTGATAATTCAGCCAATTTTTAATATCAAATTTTGACAAATTAGATAATTATTCTTGAAAAAAAAAGATACTTTGGCCAAGTAAATCTTTTTATTACCTTGATGTTTCGACAAAATTTTTTTTTCCTTGTCAGGATCAAACAAGAATTAAAACATTTGGCATGGCGTTAAAAATGATTTTTTAGTTCTTTATTTTCAAGAACTATGAATGCCGGCCAGGCAGCCTTTGTGATAGATATTTCTGTGATACAAATTTACTGCTGAAAATACTTTGGCACCCGGGGCATAGTTAGTTTATGTACACTGTGCTTGAAAAATGCAAAAAATGTGACACAAAATTACTGCCAATGATGGACGATTTAGGCCTAACTTTAGCTTCTACTAAATTACCGGTGTATTTTCCTTTTAGCCTTTTCCTCAATTTCTAAATCTAAACGCATTTTCTCACCATTAAAATAATATTTGTTCCCAAATGTATTAATACAATTGTATCCATCACTTGAAGGTAGTGAAACATTCAGAAAATAAAAAGTCCCAATATCAAAATTCCACATTATTAATTAAAACAATCTATTTTATAAAAAAATATTATTTCAGCAATAAATGCCAAGTTGAATATAATTCTTAGGAATTGTTTCAACCATAGTTATACCAGGAGACATGTTGAACTGTACTGGGTTGACATTTCCTGACTGTGTACAACACTAAATCCATATAATGTGCACTGTTACCATCATCAGACAAAAGGGTCGGTGGAAGGATGGTCTAAACCGTTGGTTTTTGACCGATACGACCCGGGTTCGATTCCCGCATTGGGCACTTTTTTATGTTTAAAAAAATAATGCTCCAATGGCCCCCGATTCTTGCAAAAGTCCAACCCCATCAGCGAATGCAAGTAACCAAACGGGGCTCTGGCACATTTGTAAGTGCAAAGTCAAACTGCTTTTCACATGTGTAGACATGTGGTGCACTTACAGTAAAAGCAGTCGCCTACTTCTACCCACCATGATTATCATGGCCTGTACCACGTGTACTAGGGATAAGCAAAAAAAAAAAAGACAAAAGACATTCTAACAACATTGGAAGATGATACAGAATGTACAGACAGTGGAGTGGGAGCACATATACAATCAAAGGGAAGACAACAAATAAAAGGAGTAAAGCCGGGAAATGACCGCCACTGAAGCATCAGAGAGTGGAAAAACCCAACAAGGAAGGAAACCCCAGCCACCTGGAGAGATAAGAACAGAAGTTTCCCTCAAAGATCAACAAAGGACAGAGTGTCCGTACCTTGCCTCTCTCAGCCAGACTCCTGCCTCTAGTTAGCTGCACAAACATCGGGTGGCCCTGGCTGGCTACAACCTTCCTTACAGGACAAGTGGGGAACACTAAATGCACCTTGTTGGAGCCGAAGATGCCGAAGAGGCCTCCTCGCTTCTTGGGCTTGCCGGAGTTGATGGTGCCCTTGAGGGTGTCCCTCTTGTTGGAAGTGGGGACCTGCACCTGGGAGCTCTCCTGCTTCAGGGCCGTGAGGTCGATGAAGGGCAGATCCTCGGGGGGGCGAGAAGCCGGACTTGTAGCGCTCGATGACCAGCATGGAGTCTGCCGTGGGGTTGATGGTGTTGTCCGCGGCGCTGGTGATGCCGTCTAGACAGCTGGTGATGATGGGCAGAACCTCGCGCTGGTCCGTGGCCACTTGTCGGATCAGGTCCTGAAGGTAGATGGTCCGTCGCTCGTCCATCTGCTGAAGCTCCTGCGCAACACAGGCAAACTCAGCGCAAATCTCTCCGGCAAGCTCGATTCATCATTCTATCTCTTGCAGGATCAATAACATCCTGGTATTTGAGACCTTAATAAATTAAGGAAAAATTTCTTGTTTACAATACACTTTGGAATAATTATTGTCAGAAATTCAGTGAAAACAAATAAATTTGACCATTGACTGACTCTGTGGTTCTGGTCACCATTATACATTCTGTCCTGCTAGCTTGTTCATTTCAGGTTCTGTGCTCCAGGAACCTTAGTTATCTCTCTCTTGTCCATTTCAGAAGGATTGATGTACAGAATATAGAATAGAATCCCTTCTACAGCAGCACAGAAAAGGAGGAACCTATAAACACAAGGTAATAACACCAAATCCAAATAAATAAATGTGGTCTTATTACCTTGTGTTTATAATCTATAATCCAAATTGTGCCTTATCGAGGAGCCTATAAGTAAAATAGTGGGGTAAAAAGTCACAAAAAAGATATATTTACATAGAATACATGGTTGAATTTTTTGGGAACTCATTTGATTTAATCTTTTCTTTATCTTTGAAACACTTCAATACTTTATATTGTTATACAGTAGTACCTATCTGTAATTCAACACTTACTTTAATTTTACCAATTTTTTTCCAAATCCCACAACAGGGGTAAGTGAACCAACTATAACTCAGCACACAGACTCAACCAAAAATTCTGATCCCTTGGTTGGAGAACTGTATTAACAATGGACCACCACAGTTATATCTGGCACTTATTGTGCAAGATTTGGTTGGTGACCTGAGTCAAGAGAACAGCCAGTGTTACAACTACTAGAGTAGTCAACTTTATGCAAATATATTTGTAACTTTAAAAACTAAGAGAAAAAAAAGTATGTAAATTTCTTTGAATGGATAAATTGACCGTGCTGTTCAATAAAAAAGAGTTTCTGGATAAGATTTGGACAGTTGATAGTCATCCTTAGAGCCTCTACCTTGGAGTTACCGAACTGTAGCTGGACACTAGGTGACAGCATCTATATTGAGAAGTAACCCCCCTCAACAGCCAGTATGCAAATATGTTGCATTTACCTGTATTTATAAATGTCAACTATTTTACCGCTGCTGGTTTATTATCCCAGTTAAAACAATACGGATAGTGCATCATATTTAATTTAGCCTTATATAACACAGGCTTTTTTTATTGTGAATTATTTACATAACCATACAGTCATCCTCCAAGCTCCCTCAATCCCTTTCACCAGGAATCTTTGCCGTAGTGGGGGGGCCCGAGTCTGACTTCCAAGTCGTTCCGCCAAGAGATCAACACCACAGAGGTCCGTACGTCTCTTGACCTCACGGACAATACAGCAGCTACATTATGTCCCATATACTAGATGACTGCCCGCTGTACAAATTCAATGGAGGAATCTCCAATCTCCATTCTGTCACCCCGGAAGCCCTGAACTGGCTGAAGGACTTGCCTCTCAGACTTTAATGACCGATATGTCCTCACTTCTTTTTTTCTAGATTTAATTCATTTTGTCTCCTCTCTAATTGTAAATACGCTGCTGTATCACCTCATAAGCATAAATAAATAAAACCAGGAATTCCTCTAGAGTGCCGGGTATTGAAACAAAACCTTCCGAGATACAATATTAGAGTGGTATATGATAAATTAAACTTCTAGGAGGGTTCGCCACTGATGAGCCAGGCCTCCTCAGTATTTTTATAATAGAAGTGTAAGGGCAGTGTAAAAATTTATTTTATTTGAAGAAGAAATGATAAGGTACAACTTGGTTTATAAATTACAACTATAAGGTAATAAGAACAAATATAAATTAAAAAATAGTGTGTGACGTTTCGGGTAACAGTGTTATTACCAAATGTCACACACTATTTATTTATTTGGATTTGGTCTTATTACCTTGTGTGTTTCTAATATATAATCCTAATTCCGTCTAATTATTTTTTATATATAAATAAACCTCCAGGCAAAAATTTCTATCCATGTATTTCTATACATTTCTACTATCCTCAAAGACCTTTTGGTCTCAAAGGTCTTATACGATAATAACAAGGCGAAGGAAGACGAGTATCTTTATACCAATAAAGATACTCGTCTTCCTTCGCCTTGTTATTATCGTATAAGTTTACTCCAGGAAGAATTATTCTACTATATTTCTCAAAGGTCTTGTTGGCTTGTAGTTGAGAAAGAAATGTTCACGTCACCATTTCCAATATGTAAATGGAGAGAGAGTCCAATATGTAAATGGGGAAAGAGTCCAATATGTAAATGGAGAAAGAGTCCAATATGTAAATGGAGAAAGAGTCCAATATGTAAGTAGGAAAGAAGACAGACCTGAAAGACCTGTGGCATGAACTCAGTGAAGTGCTGCCGCTGCAGGGTGTTGGTCTTCTGCAGCTGGGTGTAGTATTCTGTCTTGAACTCCTCCGACACCTGAGTCTTGGTGGCGGCCATCACCCGCGCCTTCTCCACCTCCGCCCTGGACAGGTTCAGGTCTGCGTCTGCCTTCTGGAAGTTCTCCTGGGCCTTCTCTGCCTCCTTGAACGCTTTCTCGTAGTTCTTCTTGGACTGCGCAGCAGTGTGGGGTTACTGAGGTTGTCTCCAGGTGGTCTGCGGCACTCTTACCTTCTCCAGCTGAGTGAGGGCTACTTGGAGGGCTGCATGGAGCTTGGCTCCGTTCTGGAGGTGCTGCACACAGACTCTCTTACATTCTGGCAGCACAGCAGGGACTCCAGCCATGGGAGGCCACAACATGGCCCTCTTATCATTGGTCAGAGATTTTGTTTCTACTGAAAACTCTTCATGACTTAGCTGACATGACAAATTTGCTGAATACCTCCATGAGCAGTGGC
>CP092869.1:103028939-103063220 GCA_030710605.1 Cordylochernes scorpioides | reverse complement strand
TACTAAAATGTACTTTATTAAAACAACACGTTAAATATTTTAAATTTATTTCTAGAACAATCTGATATTTGATAAGGTAGCTCAAGTTTATAAAACAAACAGACGCTCTATTTACGACAATAAATAATTTAAAATATCTCGTGTGGGAATTTATTTATGTAGTTCCATTTTTTACCACCAGGGGCAGCACGGGCGGAGCTAATTGTGTCCATAAAGTTACTGAATTGTTTAAATGTCAGATCAGCGCCATCTATTGCTGGAAATTTTTATAAATATTTAACGTTTTTTTTAATGTACATCTAATTAAAAGACATTTATTTCTACGGACCTGTTGTGTGAAATATGTAAATAAAATTTGAATTTCACAATTTTCTTCCATTTCCCCATTTTCATATATTACGTTATAAGGCCTGTAAAAATAGCTTTTTTTAAATTACATTTCAGGTAGTTGGCGTTCGGCGCTCCAGGAACCTGGGTTATAAATATATTCACAAAAAAATGGAAAATATTTCATAGAGTAATTTTAATAAATCAACAATTTATGTAGTTCTACTTTTTACCACCAGGGGCAGCACTGTCGGTGCTAATTGGGTCCATAAAGTTTCTTAATTATTTAAATATCAAATTTAGCGTTTTTATTTTTATAATCCTCATATAATTGTGGTCATATTTAGCCCCGCCAGTGCTGCCCCTGGTGGTAAAAAGCGGAACTACTAAAAGTTGCTTTAATAAAACACCACACACGTTTATTTTCACGACCCTTAGCTATTTCTGCTGTGTGTAATGTGTGAATAAAATTGAATTGCACAATTTTCTAAAAAAAAATATTTTTCTTTCATTATATTCCTTATATAAGGGCTGTAAAAATAGCTTTTTATTATTAAAATATATTTTAAAAAAGTAAATTTACGTTAAAAATACAGAAAAACCTCCATGAGAGAACACCTCTACAAAAAAGACAGTTTTTATCTCTAAAATTACCATTTTTTATTATATAGAAACTCTCTGGTAAGAGGACACCTCTCTAAAGGTCACTTTTTAATCTGTGGTGTTGTCCTTTAGAAAGAGTTTGTTCTACTATATTTCTATTGTTCAGCAATGGAAATTTTTAACTGTGAGATTAGGTGCCCCAACACTACCTCTCTTGCTGTAAGATATCTGAGTCGAGTCCATAAACACTCATGGACAAAACTTAAGAAAGTGGAAAGTATTTGATGTCGACGGTCATCTAATTTTTTAAAGAGACAGAGGTTGTTCACACTTGGTTATCTCGTGTGTCTTCAATAAAGGTCACTGTAATATCTTTCAGAGTTATTGTCTAAATCCCGATATACATGGTAAAAGGTACAACTTCCTTAAGTATTGTCCATGAGTGTATATATGTGTGTCTTCAATAAAGGTCACTGTAATATCTTTCAGAGTTATTGTCTGAATCCCGATATACATGGTAAAAGGTACAACTTCCTTAAGTTTTGTCCATGAGTGTATATATGTGTGTCTTCAATAAAGGTCACTGTAATATATTTCAGAGTTATTTTCTGAATCCCGATATACATGCTAAAAGGTACAACTTCCTTAAGTTTTGTCCATGAGTGTATTTGGATGGTGAGCTAGAGAAATATTTGGGTATTTGCCCATGTACGGCCGCCCAAGTCAACCGATGGAATTCCAGCTGACCCAGGTCCTGGAACTTTCAGATGTTGTCAATTACCCGAAGAATATACACTCATGGACAAAACTCAAGGAAGTTGTACATTTTACCATGTATATCGGGATTCTGACAATAACTCTGAAAGATATTACAGTGACCTTTATTGAAGACACACATATATACACTCATGGACAAAACTCAAGGAAGTTGTACATTTTACCATGTATATCGGGATTCTGACAATAACTCTGAAAGATATTACAGTGACCTTTATTGAAGACACACATATATACACTCATGGACAAAACTCAAGGAAGTTGTACCTTTTACCATGTATATCGGGATTCTGACAAAAACTCTGAAAGATATTACAGTGACCTTTATTGAAGATACACATATATACACTCATGGACAAAACTTAAGGAAGTTGTACCTTTTACCATGTATATCGGGATTCTGACAATAACTCTGAAAGATATTACAGTGACCTTTATTGAAGATACACATATATACACTCATGGACAAAACTTAAGGAAGTTGTACCTTTTACCATGTATATCGGGATTCAGACAATAACTCTGAAAGATATTACCGTGACCTTTATTGAAGATACACGAGATAACCAAGTGTGAAAAAAATTGTTAAAACAATACTGAATGGTGCAAAATTTTTGACAGAATACATTCCTTCAGGTGGGAAGGAAAAGACCGCACTAGATGTGCAATGTGTAAATATAAATGTGCAAACTCACACCTCAAACTTACTGTTTGACATCTAAGCTCAAATGAAATATTTTTATGCCAACTCTGAAAGAAGTCTGGAGAAGTAGCAGCAACTGATGGAAGTCAGATGCTTGAAGGGAAGGCCGACCAATCAGAGTAGACATGCCATTGGTTTCTTCACTTGTACACAGTGTTGTAGGACAGAGCTTGTCTTCACTTGCTTGGTTCTCTAAGGTGAATAAGACAAGTCGAACAGAGATCCTTAGGCAATCCCATGTATTTTATGACCATCCAACACACCAAGGAGATCAAGGGTGCGGTACCATTGTAACATGGAGCTAGCACAAGGAAATATGGTTTCTGCACTGTTGCAATTGACAACTTGGATGTTTAGAATAAAGACACCTCTCCTATCAAAATAAATGCAAAATCTGTGGACCACCTATTGGCTGTCTGTGCAATTGTGTATACTCAAGTCCCACACAACACCAGCTTTGACAAACCCAGAACCTAGAGACCACAGTTTGGCCTTCGACAGTCCGGGGCGGGGTTGGATTTCACGAGGTCTACAAGGAATTGAAGAAATCTTCAAAAGTTTCCAGAAAGACCTTTAGTTAGTTAAAGTGACAATTCTATGGCACATAAAATATTTGGAAATTTTGCCAGGAGAAATCTATACAACATTATAAACAAGAGCAATGACAAAGTAACAAGAGTACACTTAAGTAATACAGTAACATCAATTTGTGGCAGCAGGGTTGTTACTGAGAGAAACTACTTTTATTACATTGTACATATATTATATAATGTTAAATACTGAAATAAAGATATATATAGGTAAATAAATATATAAAACTAGCGGACGTACCCGGCTTCGCCCGGGTTTTACCCGAGTAAAGGTTTGTCTAACGAATCTCTCAATAAAGTGAACAATTTTTCCCGGTCCCTTGAAAAATACTCGATAAGTTGAATAAAATCAATATTAATTGGTTCCCTCGGTAATTGGAAGTTAAAGGAATAGTATCTTGCCTTGGAATTGTATCATTATTCTTGTATGGATGTACCCGGCTTCGCCCGAGTTTTACCTGAGTAAAAGTTTGTCTAACGAATCTCTCGATAAAGTGAAAATTTTTTCCCGGTCCCTTGAAAAATACTCGATAAGTTGAATAAAATCAATATTAATTGGTTCCCTCGGTAATTGGAAGTTAAAGGAATAGTATCTTGCCTTGGAATTGTATCATTATTCTTGTCTCAAATAAATCGCCGTGTCATCCTGAATTTTGTCTTTCCTAATTTTCTACATTACAAAATCATTGTATCATCATGATAATATTTAGAACAGATTGTTGAATTATAACAGATATTCAGTTGGCTGAATGCCAACCTTTATCAAGGTAACATATTAATGTGTGTCAACAACAACGTTATGTGGCGCTGAGTTTATTGTTGACACACATTAAAATGTTACCTTGATAAAGGTTGGCGTTCAGCCAACTGATATATTGGTAAAATAAATGATATTTTGATCCAATATAGGTCTTTTTAATTAAAGATTTATTTATGGATTACTCTATTTTCAAAAGGATAAATAAATATATAAAATATATACAAAGTCTTCATTGTTGGTGCCCACCGCAGAAAAGACTCCACCACAGATGGACTGCGAGAGTTCACAGAGTGGGCAGGTCGATGGTGTTACCCACTTCAAGATGGTCGCCACACTGGTCATTGTCTCGGGGTGGAGACTGAACTGACAGATCCAGAGGCACTTTGCAGGAGAGAGAGAGAAGCATAACATAGAACTCACTTATTTACATGTTGTCATCTCTCTAGTCCAAACTGTACCTTATATCTCATATCTTGAAGAACAATATAGACAGCCCAAAGTAATAAGACCAAATCCAAATAAATAAATAGTGTGTGACGGTTCGGTAACAGCGTTGTTACCATCTTCAGACAAAAGTACTGAATGAGAAATTTTACCATAGCTCATTCAGTACTTGTGTCTGAAGATGGTAACAACGCTGTTACCGAAACATCACACACTATTTGGATTTGGTCTTATTACCTTATGTTTATAATCTATAATCCAAATTGTGCCTTATCTAAAGATTCGAGTTTTACAATAATAAGGCAAAGTCAGACTTTCACCAAAGTGTGCCTGGATCAATGAAAGCTACACCCCAGCTGGAGGAATTCATGGAATTTGTGTAATATTTACACAAGGGGATAAGAAAGAAGTTTTATAAGTCTCAACTGTGTTTTAACTGTGGTTGGAACAACATTCTGAACTCAGGAATTTTAAGGAGGTCTTTCTCCTCTTCTAACAATGCTGCTGTTGGTCCGCAACTGCTTATTCTTTAGTTATTTCACAGCTGGCCTTCATATCTGAAGGTCTCTATGTACTAAGTGTCAACCTGCAACCCTAAGACATATTATTGACTGTATTGACTCATCCATTGATGAGCTCTACTCTTCCCCGGCAGACACCATCAACAAGCTTTACAAGCTTGATACCCTGATATGATTGAGTGGAGATAAGAAAGAAGAAGATATCTGAAGGTCGTTCCGCCACCTGTGGGCTGCAGCAGTCAGCTCTGCCAAGGATTGTGTAATCTTTACACAGGAGGATAGGAAACAACAAAATAACATAAAATATTTTGCTTCCAAGGGATGTTTACATAATGTCTGCATTGTTGTTCCCAGCTCTACCCCCGACCAAATGGAGTCTTCTTCAAGTCCTTTTTTTTTTGCTTATCCCTAGTACACATGGTACAGGCCATGATAATCATGGTGGGTAGTTAGTGACTGCTTTTACTGTAAGTGCACCACATGTCTACACATGTGAAAAGCAGTTCGACTTTGCACTAACAAATATGCCAGAGCCCCATTTGGTTACTTACACTCGCTGGTGAGGTTGAACTTTTGCAAGAATCGGGGGGCCATTGGAGCATTTTTTTTTTTTTTAAACAGAAAAAAGTGTCCAATGCGGGAATCGAACTCTGATCGTAGCGGTTGAAAACCAAAGGGTTTAACCAGCCTTCCACCGACCCCCTCTTCAAGTCCTTGTTACACTAAGTCAACACAGTTGGATTACAGTCAGTTAAATATTAAAGTAGACAAGTTGTCACAAGTTTTAAAAATGGGTTTAAAATTGGAGAAAGTTAAGTGAAATATTGCCATGTGAGTTGACACAAAGTGTTGATACTGAACACATCACATATATCACATTCAAACAAACTCGGAGAAGTGAAAAATGTCACAAAAGTCAATTTGTACTTGGATCAGATAGATATATTAAAAGGCATTTCCTGATTGTGGAACTGAAAGTTGCTGATGGCTTGCACCATTTATACCTGTTTCATGGTTTTTCAGGATGCCCCAAAGACCAGCTCTTTTTGGTCGTTGAGGTACAGCTTGCACCACGCTGATGAGGGCCAACAGCCCGAAACGAGTATGTGGTTAGCTTTTCTTGATTAATCAAGAAACAGTATTTGGCCAATTCTGGAATAATTACAAATCAAAGATTAATTGATATTTATTCCGATAGATGGCGCAAGCTATCAGCATCTTTCGATCAAGAAATGCCTTCTTTGTTAATCTAAACAGAGAGTTCCAGCTAGCACTAAGACATGGACCAAGTTCTTGGTTGGCACCAAACACAGGATCCTTAGGACAACCATCAAACTTCAGAGACTTAGGTACCTTTATATTGAGCTCAAGGAAGCTTCAGTTGCTAGATGAGGTGTGAGTCACCAACAATTGGAGAATATTTGTCACCATAGTGTCACCAAAAGTCAACTTTAACAACAACAACCATTATATTGTAGGAATAACGCTGATCACCCAATAAACAAGAACTGGAGGATTCCACCTAAGCACAGCTGGTACAGTGGAGTGGACCCAGAAGACAGCATCAAACAACAAGATTTAGAACAGGCCATCTCAAGCCATTGAAGATAGAAAATAACAACAAAATCTACCCCACTTGCCCAAAATGTAGCTTGGCACAGAACACATTTTGGCTTGCATTAGATGCACTAAACAAGACCTTTGGGAGAGAGCTGCTTATCATAAAACAGCTCGAGGAGCATGAACTCATGGAATTCGTGTAATCTTTACACAAGGGGATAAGAAACAACAACAAGATAAAATGGCCACTAGAGAAGTATTGTGTCATTATCCTCAACAGATATCTTATATTAGCTTGTATAAACATAAACTCTTGGTACAAAGTGTCATTGCCCAGCTTTTACATAGTGGACACAATATGCCTGGAACAACAGCAGAATGGTTCAATCCATGGCTATATGTAAATATGTAATTATGTAGACAGACACATCACTAAAATAAAATCTCTTGGAAACAATTCTCAGCAACACATCATGGAGGAACCACACATCATCATAAAGCACAGCTGTGGAGTGGACTCAGGCAGCATCAAACAACAACATCATTGCCAACATATCTCAAGCCATTGAAGATAGAAAATAACAACAAAATCTACCACACTTGCACTAAATAGCACCTGCAGCTCCAAAACACATTTTGGCTTGCATTAGATGCACTAAACAGGACCTTTGGGAGAGACCACTGCTTATCATAAAACAGCTCAAGGAGCATGGACTCATGGAATTGGTGTGATATTCACACAAGGGGAAACAACAACAACAAACAGGACCTTTGGGAGAGGCCGCGCTAAAACAGCTGCATGAACTCATGGAATTATGAATTATTGTAAATAGTTTCAAGCGCAATTATCCAGATCGGATATAGCGTGTCTTGTTTGCAACTGGTAATAAATAAAAAAAACTCATGGAATTGTTGTAACCTTTACACAAGGGGGGGATAGGCAACAACAACAACCACATCATAATTTCTCATTTATTAGTTGGCTTCTCTAAGATATAAGTTATTTGATCTTCCTGCAGGAGAGAGAGAGAATAGAAGTTTCTATTTACAGAGTAGTGGCACCAATATCTTCTTTTTGGGGGGGGAAACACAAAATATTCTTTTTTCCAATATGGAGGGAGGGAGGGGGGGACAACATTGGAAGAAATTTGTTGTTAGTATTTATTACACAAATGTTACATAGGCCTAAGTAAGTAGCTTGCACGCAGTTTCCGCAATAGAAAAATAAACTCTATCACAAAATATTGCATCTTAGGGAGGGGAGGGGAGGAGTCACCAAATATACACCTAGGCCAATGGTGGAGATGGGAAATAATACACAGAGTGTTGTGTGTGAGCGTGTGTGAAACAAATTGTATTTTGTTATCGAAATAAAAAGATCTCTTTAAAATTAAAGAAGAAAAGAAAAAACATTCTCTGATATTGGTTTTTAGTAAAAAAATAAAATACTCAAAAAAATAAATAAATAAAGAGAGAAAGAGAGGAAAGAAAGGAAAAAAAAACAATAATTTAAAAAATGTACAAATAAACAGGATTCGATTGAAAGAGAGATAATAGAAAAATCTCGCGAAAGATTGCTAAAAAAATAAATCTTTTAGAAAAAAGAGCCCAAAGTAAAATGAACAAAAGAAGAAGGCAGTGTGTGGTCTTTGGTTGAATCAAGATGTAAACATGGCACAAGGTGGGACTAGCAGCCTTCCATGTCCCAGCAGGGATGGAGGAAGGTGACTAGAGGCTGACTAGCAAACAGAGGGAAACAAGAAGAAGGACCATCTCCTGAATGAGCAAAGAACAAGTTTGTACAGGGGGCGGGGGGGGGGGGAATAAATAAAGGTAGAGGGGGAGGGAGGCTATCCATCTGTGTAGAGGAAGCACTCGATGTAGGACGTCGGGACAAACCCCTCCTCCATGTTGGGTCTGCGGATTCTAGTCCAGCCGTCTCCCTGGTCCAGCTCCACCACTTCAAACTCATCTCCTTCCTTCATGGGCACGGAGCCCTCGCTCTGCCCCTCGAAGGGGTACAGAGCTCTGGCTGTGCCCAGCACAGGCAGCGGCTCCGGGTCAAAGTCCCGACCATTGGAGTCAAACTCATCATCAGTGCCAGGGTCCGGCCGGCCCAGAGGCAGGGGAGGGGGCTGCCTGCCGGGGTCCGTGGACTCTGAGCTGATGGACTCCTCCGATATGGAACTCCTGGTCTTAGCTCCGCCTTCCGCCTCCTTCAGGTAGTTCTGCACATCACCACATCATCCAACATCTCTAACACAGAAGTGGTCAGTCACCAGAGAAGTTGCTGAGATCATATTATTCTAAAGAAATGTTTTAGTGTCAAATTATAGTCGGTAATTTGTGGTTGGGATTTGAAAACTGGTTGAATTAAAGAGGTTGTGATACTTTATTAGGTTTGGTGAATTATAAATTAGAACTACAAGGTAATTGGATTTACCTTAGTAGGTACTGTATGTTAGCTTTTGGTTGAATTATACTGTCTTTTCATCAATTTCAGATCCAAATATACTCTGGTATATTTATTTTTACAATTTGGAAATTGTTAGTGAGAAAATTTAAAGGATCAAAATAGACCAAATTAAGTAAAGTACAGTACAACCTCTCTTTACTTTAACAGACTCTGTGATTCAACCCAAACTGAAACAAGAATCTGTACTCCAAGTTAGGAATACCTACACATCAGTTCCACCACATGTCGGCCATTGTAGCTAAGTACTACTGAGATCCCAGTCTTAACTGACACAACACAGGATGGAGACGGCTATAAATCCTTCAGTTCTAGCCAGAATTATACTACAATGTTATACCAGCCTCCCTCTATATAACTTGGCTATTAATTATAAGGTGATAACACAGGTCTACAAAACTCAAAGTAGTTGTACCTTATAGCATATATATATCGGGATTCAGAAAAAAAACTCTGAGAGATATTTGATGCACAGTGATAAATATCCCTGTGCATCAAATATCTCTCAAGAGTTTTTTTTCTGAATCCCGATATATATATGCTATAAGGTACAACTACTTTGAGTTTTGTAGACCTGTGTAATGTGCCATCTAAGAAATAGAAGTAATAAAGCACAGATGTTTCTTTTGAAACAAGTGGCCATAGTGAGGCTGCTTGCTAGTCTCCACACCGTAGAGACAACTACACTCATGGACAAAACTTAAGGAAGTTTCACCATGTATATCGGGACAATAACTCTGAAAGTTATTACAATAACCCTTATTGAAGACACACGAGATAACCAAGTGTGAACAACCTCTGTCGCTTTCAAAAAAGATATGACGGCCACATCAAAGACTTTCTACTTCTTTAAGTTTTGTCCATGAGTTGTAGACAGTGTATCTACCAGCCTACAGAAGTGACCAAACAACCAGCCAAGGTAGAGACAGGAAGGAAGGCAATGTACCTGGAACTTGGCCAACTGGAGGTTGAGGTTGTCCAGCTTGGAGGCGTTCTCCACCAGCTGGCCTTCCACAGTCAGGGGGTCGCCCAGCGCCGGGTTCTGCTCATACACCCCCTTCATCTTGAGGAGTCCGTCCCGGGTTGCCGTCTCCTGCTGGATCTGCCCCGCCAGGTCCGTGATCTTGTGCTGGAGCTTCTTCCTCCTCTGGTTGGGGGGCAGGTCGCTGTAGTCCTCCTTGCCCTCTCCCCCGGCCTACCACATCATGTCATTCATATTGTGTCTTGTTTCTTATCCCCTTGTGCAAAGATTACACAAATTCCATGAGTTCATGATCTCATGGAATGGGGTGTAGCTTTCGTTGATCATGGAACCATGATCCAAGCACACTTTGGTGAAAGTCTGACTTTGCCTGATTCATACAATGTAACCTCGGTAATTCCACACTTGAAATAACCAACCATGTTTTGCAGCCTATCCAAACATCAATTTGACCAAATGGTAATTTGGCACTCGCGATAATTCAACCAATTTTTAATATCAAATTTTGACACATTAAGATGATTATTCTTGAAAAAAAAAAAGATACTTTGGCCAGTAAATCTTTTTATTACCTCGACGTTTCAACAAAATTCTTTTTTCCTTGTCAGGATCAAACAAAAATTAAAACATTTGGCATGGCGTTAAAAATGATCTTTTAGTTCTTTATTTTCAAGAACTATGAATGCCGGCCAGGCAGCCTTTGTGATAGATATTTCTGTGATACAAATTTACTGCTGAAAATACTTTGGCACCTGGGCCATAGTTAGTTTATGTACACTGTGCTTGAAAAATGCAAAAAATGTGTCACAAAATCACCGCCAATGATGGATGATTTAGGCCTAACTTTAGCTGCCACTACATTACCGGTGTATTTTCCTTTTAGCTTTTTCTTTAATTTCTAAATCTATTTACATTTTCTCACCATTACATTTATTCACTTACATTAAACTAATATTTGTTCACAAATCTATTAATACAATTGTCTCCATCATTGTATCCTGAAACATTCAGAAAAAAATAAAAAGTCCCAATATGGTATCAAAATTTCACATTATTAATTAAAATATATTACAATTTATTTTATAAAAAAATATTATTTCTCATTTTCAGCAATAAATGTCAAGTTGATCATTTATAAATATATATATATATTTTTTTTGCTTATCCCTAGTACACGTGGTAGGGGCCATGATAATCATGGTGGTCAGAAGTAGGCGACTGCTTTTACTGTAAGTGCACCACATGCCTACATATGTGAAAAGCAGTTCGACTTTGCACTTACAAATGTGCCAGAGCCCTGTTTGGTTACTTGCACTCACTGGTGGGGTTGGACTTTTGCAAGAATAGGGGGACATTGGAGCATTTTTTTTTTTTAAACATAAAAAAGTGCCCAATGCGGAAATCGAACCCGGGTCGTAGTGGTCGAAAACCAACGGTTTAGAGCATCCTTCCACCGACCCCCTATTTATAAATATAATTCTTAGGAATTGTTTCAACCATAGTTATGACAACACCAGGAGACATGTTGAACTGTACTGGGTTGACATTTCCTGACTGTGTACAACACTAAATAATGTGTGATGTGCACTGTTACCATCATCAGACAAAAGGGTCGGTGGAAGGATGGTCTAAACCGTTGGTTTTTGACCGATACGACCCGGGTTCGATTCCCGCATTGGGCACTTTTTTATGTTTAAAAAAATAATGCTCCAATGGCCCCCGATTCTTGCAAAAGTCCAACCCCATCAGCGAATGCAAGTAACCAAACGGGGCAAAGTCGAACTGCTTTTCACATGTGTAGACATGTGGTGCACTTACAGTAAAAGCAGTCGCCTACTTCTACCCACCATGATTATCATGGCCTGTACCACGTGTACTAGGGATAAGCAAAAAAAAAAGACAAAAGACATTCTAACAACATTGGAAGATGATACAGAATGTACAGACAGTGGAGTGGAAGCACACATACAATCAAAGGGAAGACAACAAATAAAAGGAGTAAAGCCGGGAAACCACCGCCACTGAAGCATCAGAGAGTGGAAAAACCCAACAAGGAAGGAAACCCCAGCCACCTGGAGAGAGATAAGAACAGAAGTTTCCCTCAAAGATCAACAAAGGACAGAGTGTCCGTACCTTGCCTCTCTCAGCCAGACTCCTGCCTCTAGTTAGCTGCACAAACATCGGGTGGCCCTGGCTGGCTACAACCTTCCTTACAGGACAAGTGGGGAACACTAAATGCACCTTGTTGGAGCCGAAGATGCCGAAGAGGCCTCCTCGCTTCTTGGGCTTGCCGGAGTTGATGGTGCCCTTGAGGGTGTCCCTCTTGTTGGAAGTGGGGACCTGCACCTGGGAGCTCTCCTGCTTCAGGGCCGTGAGGTCGATGAAGGGCAGATCCTCGGGGGGCGAGAAACCGGACTTGTAGCGTTCGATGACCAGCAGGGAGTCTGCCGTGGGGTTGATGGTGTTGTCCGCGGCGCTGGTGATGCCGTCTAGACAGCTGGTGATGATGGGCAGAACCTCGCGCTGGTCCGTGGCCACTTGTCGGATCAGGTCCTGAAGGTAGATGGTCCGTCGCTCATCCATCTGCTGAAGCTCCTGCGCAACACACACAAACTCAGCGCAAATCTCTCCGACAAGCTCGATTCATCATTCTATCTCTTGCAGGACCAACAACATCCTGCTCTCAAGAGACCTTAATAAATTAAGGAAAAATTTCTTGTTTACAATACACTTTGGAATAATTATTGTCAGAAATTCAGTGAAAACAAATAAATTTGACCATTGACTGACTCTGTAGTTCTGGTCACCATTATACATTCTGTCCTGCTAGCTTGTTCATTTCAGGTTCTGTGCTCCAGGAACCTTAGTTATCTCTCTCTTGTCCATTTCAGAAGGATTGATGTACAGAATATAAAACAGAATCTCTTCTACAGCGCAGCACCAGTACAGAAAAGGAGGAGCCTATAAACACAAGGTAATAAGACCAAATCCAAATAAATAAATGTGGTCTTATTACCTTGTGTTTATAATCTATAATCCAAATTGTGCCTTATCGAGGAGCCTATAAGTAAAATAGTGGGGTAAAAAGTCACAAAAAAGATATATTTACATAGAATACATGGTTGAATTTTTTGGGTACTCATTTGATTTAGTCTTTTCTTTATCTTTGAAACACTTCAATACTTTATATTGTTATACCAAGAGTTATGGAAACAAACACAGAACTTCCAAGTACATACTTAATTGGGAATCCAATATAAGACTCAAAAAAGAAGGCCCTCTACACCTGGCCAAAAGAAATGGATTTTTAAAATATAAAGTAGAAAAAATTATTTAGCAGAAAAAATTTCTCCATGCGAACCACTACAAAATGTTATTTTTAATGCCTCTTTAAATGAACCCACCAACAAACAATGCCAAAATCCAGAATACTTAAAACAATTATCATTAGAAATAATTAATAACATTCCTAAAAATGCAATAACTATTTATACCGATGGTAGCAGAGACGAGCTAGGACACACTGGCAGTGGCTGTCTCATCAAAACCACAAATGGCATTGAGAAAATGAACAGAAGAAACCCAGATTTTTGCTCAGTCTTCAGATCAGAACTTATAGCCATCTATGAAGCCTTAAAATCCATCAGAAATACTAATTATCAAGATATCTGGATTCTTACTGATAGTAGAAGTGCCATACAACACTTGAGTCACACAGGGGAACTTAGAGACAAAGTAAGCAGGAACATAATTGGCTATCTCCAAAAACTCTCAAAAACCTCAAAAATTCACCTTCAATGGATACCCTCACATGTTGGAATTGAAGGCAATGAAGCTGCTGATGTGCTAGCGAAAAAAGGCACAAAAGAACCCTTGCCACAGAAAAACAAACTTACTTTTAAAGAAATAGAAACAGTAGTCAAAACAAAAATAAACAAGAACTGGAGGATCCCACCTAAGCACAGTTGGTACAGTGGAGTGAACCCAGGAGGAGCTCTGAACATCAGAAATAGACAGCATCAAACAACACTAACAAGATTTAGAACAGGCCATCTCAAGCCATTGAAGATAGAAAATAATAACAAAATCTACCCCACTTGCCCAAAATGTAGCTTGGCACCTGCAGCTCCAGAACACATTTTGGCTTGCATTAGATGCACTAAACAGGACCTTTGGGAGAGGCCGCTGCTCATCATAAAACAGCTCGAGGAGCATGAACTCATGGAATTCGTGTAATCTTTACACAAGGGGATAAGAAACAACAACAACAACAGATTGTTATACAGTAGTACCTATCTGTAATTCAACACTTACTTTAATTTTACCAATTTTTTTCCAAATCCCACAACAGGGGTAAGTGAACCAACTATAACTCATCACACAGACTCAACCAAAAATTCTGATCCCTTGGTTGGAGAACTGTATTAACAACCACAGTTATATCTGACACTTATTGTGCGAGATTTGGTTGGTGACCTGAGTCAAGAGAACAGCCAGTGTTACGACTACTAGAGTAGACAACTTTATGTAAATATATTTGTAACTTTAAAAACTAAGTGAAAAAAAAAAAGTATGTAAATTTCTTTGAATGGATAAATTGACCGTGCTGTTCAATAAAAAAGAGTTTCTGGATAAGATTTGGACAGTTGATAGTTGTCCTTAGAGCCTCTACCTTGGAGTTACCGAGCTGTAGCTGGACACTAGGTGACAGCATCTATATTGAGAAGTAACCCCCCTCAATAGCCAGTATGCAAATACGTTGCATTTACCTGTATTTATAAATGTCAACTATTTTAGCGCTGCTGGTTTATTTGTCCAGTTAAAACAATAATGATAGTGCATCATATTTAATTTAGACTTATATAACACAGGCTTTTTTTATTGTGAATTATTTACATAAGCATACAGTCATCCTCCAAGCTCCCTCAATCCCCTTCACCAGGAATTCCTCTAGAGTGCCGGGTATTGAAACAAAACCTTCCGAGATACAATATTAGAGTGGTATATGATAAATTAAACTTCTAGGAGGGTTCGCCACTGATGAGCCAGGCCTCCTCAGTATTTTTATAATAGAAGTGTAAGGGCAGTGTAAAAATTTATTTTATTTGAAGAAGAAATGATAAGGTACAACTTGGATTATAAATTACAACTATAAGATAATAAGACCAAATCCAAATAAGTAAATGGTGTGTGACCTTTCGGCAACAGCATTGTTAGCGAAATGTCACACACTATTTATTTATTTGAATTTGGTCTTATTACCTTGTGTGTTTCTAATATATAATCCTAATTCCGCCTAATTATTTTTTATATATAAATAAACCTCCAGGCAAAAATTTCCATCCATGTATTTCTATGCATTTCTACTGTCCTTAAAGACCTTTTGGTCTCAAAGGTCATGTTGGCTTGTAGTTGAGAAAGAAATGTTCACGTTACCATTTCCAATATGTAAATGGGGAGATAGTCCAATATGTAAATGGGGAGAGAGTCCAATATGTAAATGGAGAGATAGTCCAATATGTAAATGGGGAGATAGTCCAATATGTAAATGGAGAGATAGTCCAATATGTAAATGGGGAGATAGTCCAATATGTAAATGGGGAGATAGTCCAATATGTAAATGGGGAGATAGTCCAATATGTAAATGGAGAAAGAGTCCAATATGTAAATGGAGAGAGAGTCCAATATGTAAGTAGGAAGGAAGACAGACCTGAAAGACCTGTGGCATGAACTCAGTGAAGTGCTGCCGCTGCAGGGTGTTGGTCTTCTGCAGCTGGGTGTAATATTCTGTCTTGAACTCCTCCGACACCTGGGTCTTGGTGGCGGCCATCACCCGCGCCTTCTCCACCTCCGCCCTGGACAGGTTCAGGTCTGCGTCTGCCTTCTGGAAGTTCTCCTGGGCCTTCTCTGCCTCCTTGAACGCTTTCTCGTAGTTCTTCTTGGACTGCACAGCAGTGTGGGGTTACTGAGGCTGTCTCCAGGTGGTCTGTGGCACTCTTACCTTCTCCAGCTGAGTGAGGGCTACTTGGAGGGCTGCATGGAGCTTGGCTCCGTTCTGGAGGTGCTGCACACAGACTCTCTTACATTCTGGCAGCACAGCAGGGGCTCCAGCCATGGGAGGCCACAACATGGCCCTCTTATCAATGGTCAGAGATTTTGTTTCTACTGAAAACTCTTCATGACTTAGCTGACATGACAAATTTGCTGAATACCTTCATGAGCAGTGGCCACACATGGCGTTTGTCACTCATGTCAGAGGCGGCCATTACATATTGGAGCTGTGGCCTGCTACTGAGTAGTGCTCCTAGTCTTAATGACAGACACATTCTACTTCACCAAATCATTATGGATGCTAAATCTCTTTTGATGAGCTCTACTCATCCCCAGCCATAGACACCATCAACAAGCTCTACAGACTTGATACCCTGATTGTTGAGTGGAGATGAGAAAAAAGATGAGAGACATGGTTTCAGATCATTCTCTCATAGCAGACCAACCGTTCTTGATACGCTCCCTCAATACCCCTAGCAGGCTGGTGGGTGACCCAGTTGTGAGAGTGCTAATCAACACTACTGGAGATATTGGTGTCAGGATGCCGACCTAGCTTCCTTCATCCACCTCCTTCCTCCTCTCACTACAGCAGTTGACTTCATTTTGTTCAAGTCCACTTTTGGTGACAAATATTGCTAGTGACCATCTCTCACAGCCTATCCAGTGACCTTCAGGTATCTTTCTTGACCCCTTCTAGCCAGCTTATTGTATGTCTTTCTCTCTTCCTTCAATTTCTCCCAATATCAACATCTTTTCTAAGCCATTTGTTCTCATTATGTGTCTGAAGTAGGTCAGTCTTTACTTTAACCAACTATGATATTCTGATTTAAAAAAAAATGCTCCAATGTCCCCCTATTCTTGCAAAAGTCCAACCCCAACACTAAACGGGGCTCTGGCATATTTGTAATTGCAAAGTCGAACTGCTTTTCACGTGTGTAGACATGTGGTGCACTTACAGTAAAAGCAGTCGCCTTCTACCCACCATGATTATCATGGCCTGTACCACATGTACTAGGGATAAGCAAAAAAAAATGATAAGGCACAAATTTTTTTAGGTGTTTATAACCAAAACTATAATTGACAACACTCCAACTGAAAATAAACAACGGATCCCTTGGTTGTTGCTCCATGTAGAGGGAACGAAGCTTGAGCTGCCCCACTCACCCTTTTCCTCTCCTCCTTAAGCTCCTTCACCAGGTCTGCCACCTTCCTCACAATGTTGATGGTGAGGTTCTCCCCGATCAGCTCGTGCTGACCTGCCAGGTCATTGAACTCATTGAGCATGAAGAGGAAGGCCTTGCAGGAAGTGAACCTGCACCACAGCGGTAGTACTGTATGGTGGGACGGACGGACAGACAGACAGACTTACTGGTATTCTTCTTCATCCTTCTTCTTGGGTTGGTAGCTCTTCACCAGCCTCCTGTACCCACATACCAGGGACATCCTGAGTTATAAATATCCCCAGGCAGTACTGTTGGCTTCCGTAGGCGTTTCTTACTGGGAAAAAGAAAGAGAGGATCCAATGAAATAATTTAGTAGTGTTTATTAGAACAAAATCATCAAATGTGAACAACAAATATAACAGAGAGTACCGTCGTCTTCCGGGTATTCCTTCTACTGGGGAGCTCGGATTCTATATTCTGTGCGTTTATAATCTGTTTATCTGTGGCTCTCTGGTCGGGATGGCGCCTACATTCGGCCATTCCTGGATTTCAATCGTCCTCGATTGAACCTTGCGTTGCAGGAACGTCGTGGGTTGCATCGGGGGGTATCTTCTACTTCTGGCTCCTCGTCCGGACTTTCTTCTGTAGCTGAGTCATCTTCTTCACTGTGCCAAGACTTCAGTTGACTGATATGGGCCGTTGTCGTGTAGAACCGTCCACTGGTTCTTTCGCTTAACTGAGTCACTCTATACGTGTCGCTTGGCAGAACCTCGGTAATTATCAAAGGTCCTCGATATTTGGGTTGTGTCTTGGTTGGTTCACCCGTCATTTTGGGTACATGCCTCATCACTACAATTTCTCCTACTTCGAATTGGATTGTACGGCACCTCTTCTTATCGTAGTATGTCTTCATAATTTCTTGTTTGTTCTCAATTTGGGATCTCACACTCTCTTGAATTCTATCCGGCTCGGTCCATGGGTCCACGTCTTCGTCGGCTAATCTTCTAAGTATCCCATCGTGGAATCGAGGGGAATAGCCGTGGAGTGTTTCGAACGGTGTTTTATTCGTCGTCTTGTTCACCGCATTGTTCAGGTCTCGCTCTACCTCCTTGATCTTCAGGTCCCAATCCTTCCGTCGCGGATCCTCGATACTGGTTGCTATAGTGGACAATACTGTTCGGTTCACTCTTTCGACCATCCCGTTCCCTTGCGGATGTTTCGTAGAGTTCAGAGTATGATGTATTCCATTTCCTCGACAGAATTCTTCAAATTGCCTTGAGGTAAAACATGACCCTCTGTCGCTGATGATCTTGTCGGGTAGTCCGAAATCATTCACAAAACTTTTCATTACCTTCAGGACGTTCTGCGTCGATGTATTCCTTACAGGGCTTAATCGGACAAATCTTGTCAGATTATCGACAATCACTAAAAGTTCCTGGTTACCTTTTGTACTTCTCACGAAGGGGCCTACGTGGTCCATGTGTACGATGGAAAACGGTCTCTTGCCTGACTTAATGGGATGTAGGAAGCCTTGTTGTTTTTCCACCGGGAACTTTGTTAAATAGACACTCGAGACACATAGCCACATGGCGTCGAACGTACCTCTTCATTGAAGGAAACCAGTACAATTCCTTAATTTTGTTGACAGTCCTATCACACGGGTCCTTTCGAAAGATCTGGATCAGGTCTCTCAATTCAGGGTCGGAATGCTGAATCATCAAGATTTGTTCTTCCAGTGTGATTGTGAGGCACACTTCAAGGTTTTTCTCCACGATTTCCTCCATCGTGTCTCTAGGGTCGTCGACTGGAGCTCTACTCATTCCGTCTACGTGGGCCATCTTCTCCCCTGGTTTATGTCGAATTTCGAAATCGTATTCCTGAATCAGATTGTACCATCGCGCTATCTGAGGATTTGTAGTCTTCTTCGCGTTCATGTAGACCAGTGCTTGGCAATCTGTAACCACTGTAAACTTGATTCCTACGAGGAACTGACGTAGTCGATCCAAGGTCCACACTATCGCCATCAGCTCCAATTTGCTTGAGTGGTACATCTTCTCGGCCTCTGTTGTCTTCTTGCTCACACAGTAGACCAAGCGCCATTTGCCGTCTTCGTCCATCTGTAGCACCATTCCTGCTAATCCCTCAGCACTCGCATCGCAATGTACTTCTGTCTTGAGTTCAGGGTTGTAATGAGCTAGTACCGGATATTCGACCAGATCCTTTCGTAGTCCTCCAAATGACCTTCGCTGTTCTTCCTTCCATTCAAATTGTGAACCTTTCTTCGTAAGTCTGCTTAGCGGTTCTGCTTTCCTCGCGAAGTCCTTTACAAATCGTCTGAAGAAGTTCGTCAGTCCCAGAAAGCGTCGTATGTCGTGGACATTCTTGGGTTCTGGAAATTCTTCTATCGCCTTGATCTTTCTTGGGCCTGGCTTAAGTCCGCCTGTACTGATGACATACCCTAAGAACTCAACTTCCCTCCTTCCGAACTCACATTTGGAGGGTTTCAGTGTCAACTTCGCTGATCTTATTCTTTCGAGGACTTCCTTCAACCTTTCGATCATCTCCCGCCAATCCTTTGCCGGGATAATCACGTCGTCGAGATAGCAGAATGCCTTCTTGTTCAGCAGCGGACCTAGGACAGTGTGCATCAGTCTTTGGAATTCAGCTGGTGCGTTGGCGAGTCCAAAAATCATCCTTTCGAATTGACCTGTATCATCTGGGGTGATGAATGCTGTCTTTAATTTTGCCTTATCGGTCAGTGGTATCTGCAGATATCCATGCGCCAGATCCAGAGTGGTGAAGAATTTCGCATTCCTTAGACCTTCCAGAAGGTCGTCTATCCTTGGTAATGGGAACTTGTCCTTAACTGTTTGAATGTTGAGTCTCCTATAATCTACCACCAGACGATGATCTCCAGTTTTCTTCCTCACAAGTAGGACGGGACTAGCGTAGGGTGATCTAGTTTCCGTGACTATTCCATTGTCCTTCCACTCTCTGACAATCTCCCTGATTGCTTCGCGTTCACTTGCAGTCGTCTTATACGGTCTCAGACAGACTGGCTTGCTTCCATCAACCTCCTTAATGTCCATCTTGGTGACATCGGTGCACCCTAATTCCTCCATGCCAAGAGCGAAACAGTCTCTATACTCGTTTACTACATCTAGGATTTCTTGTCTCTCTTTCGAAGTCAGAGAATGATTGACGTTGATGTCCTCAGGCAGTATGGGGCGCTTACGTTTCATTTGGTCTTGTCCTTCCCTCTTCTCTTCATTTTTAGTCTGAAACGAATCCTCTGCGACGTCCAGGTTAACAACGATATCATCAAGGTTCAGTAGTTCAACTCGCCCTACACATTGGTTCTTCCTTACTCTCAACTTGCCCTTGCCAGCTGAGATGATGGGTACGGTCGTCTTTCCGTCGACCACTTCCAATAGGGAATCGACACAGGCGTCATCTACTCCTGTGAACAATACATATCCGTCCTTTACCTCGTCTGTGATTGCAATTGTAAAGTTAATGGAGTCGCTCTCCAACTGAACAGTTTCGGTTGCTCTCAGTTCGATGCGACGCGACTTGATTTCTTCTTGCAGATTAGCAAACGGAAATTCGGATGAATAGCCAATATGCAAGTTTTTACCAATTCTGGCGAAGGATACGTAGGGCAGATCTGTCCATGTTCTTCCAATTAATAGGTCATAGGGTTGGGCATCATCGTTGACAATGAATACAGTGATTTCCCTTCCGACGATGCCATCAATCTCCAGGTCGACTGTCGTCTTCCCAACGGTCCTGGCAGCTGGTGCAGTCTGGTTACCGATGCCGTACAGACTAGTCGAGTCTGGTTCGATGTCGACGCTGATCCTCCTTGCGACCGATTCTCTCATTAGACAACTGCTGCTCCCGGTGTCTATCATTGCCTTCACGGTTTCCTTGTTGTCGATCTTGACATCCTTCAAATATACATCTGGCGGGACAGTCTCCAGTCCTTCGACTTCCAGGTTGGCTACTTTTAGTCCTTCTTTGGGTCTTGTGCAATTCCTTTCCTTGTGTCCCGTTTGACCGCATCCTCGGCATGTCAACGTAGTCCTGGGTGCTGGGCAGTCTCTGGCAATGTGTCCAAACTGATTGCAGTTGAAGCACTTCGGTTCTCCCTTGTCGTTTCTGATTGCACGGTTGACCATTCTCCTCAAGGTGTTAGGATACGTTTCACTGATTTCGTTCCTTGCAGCGTCTTGACCCGAAACATTCGTTCCTTGTTTAGTCTCTTTAACTTCGCTTTGGTTGGGGAATCTCGCAGATTTCTGCTGAAACGACGGTGGTATGAGGTGTTTCGCATTCCAATGCGGAGGTCCCATCTCGGTGCGAACATTTTCGTACTCGTCCAGTTTATCCGCCAACTCATCTGGGTTGTTTAACTTGGTCCAATCGTCAATGAGATGATTACGCAGCACATTTGGAACTTTTTTCTTTAGTTGGTTAGTGACGGACAAATCCTTTAGGGCGTCGAAATTTTCCACGTTCATTCCTTCGATCCATTCGTTGAAATATCCTCGCAATTCGAAAGCGAAGTCTCTCCAGGAACCCTTTTGAGATCTCTCGTGCTTCTCGAATTTTTGTCTGAATTGTTCGGGGCTCAACTTGTACCGTTTTAGGAGCAACCTTTTCACGAACCTATAATCGCCGCTTTGTTCTTCTGTTTCCCGAGCGATTAATTGAGTCATTTCGTAAGGTAGCAATCCTAGGAGGCTGAACGCCCATTGGTCTTCATCCAATCCTAGTCGCTTTGCCTGTCTTTCGAAAAGAATTAGGTAAAAACTCAAATCATTGTCCTTCGACTCGTACTTGGGCATCAGTTTACGTATCTCGTAATGTGCGTCATTGCTGGTACTTCGAGACGTATCGTTGTTTCCGCGTGTAGTCTGGATGCGCAGCTTCTCAAGCTCGAATTCCATTACCATTTGTTCTTTTCGTTCGATTCGTTCCCGATCCTCGATTCGTTCCCGTTCTATACGTTCTGCTTGCTCTGTTTGTGCTGTTTGTTCCATTCGCTCCCGTTCTGCTCGTTCTGTTTGTTCCCGTTCCTCGATCAGAGTCTCCAACAGTTGCTTTGCGAATTCTTCTTCGTAAGATTGACTATTCAGGATAAGGCGTTTTAAGTCGACGATCCTGCTCTCTGGCGGTACTACCTCGCCGAGTTCATACGCCAACTTGCTCAAATCGCATTTCCTTACTTTCGCTAAGTAAGTCATGTTTTTCAAAAGGAAAAGTAAACAAGGCAAAGTTTTTTTTTTTTAAATAAACAAATAAACTGACTAAACCAGATACGTACTGTTTCAATTATTTCTTTCAACGAAATCAACTTTTCTTTGGTAATTTTGAGACAATACCTTTTTTTTTCTTTTTACCGCGATACTTTGCGATAATACTTTTTATTTGTTTCTTCAATTTACTTTAAAAATACTTTCTTTAGAATACTTTACTTTACTTTAAAATACTTTCTTTAGAATACTGTACTTTACTTTAAAATACTTTCTTTAAAATACTTCACTTTACTTTAAAATACTTTCTTTAAAATACTTCACTTTACTTTAAAATACTTTCTTTAAAATACTTCACTTTAAAATACTTCGCTTTACTTTAAAATGCTTACTTTAAAATACTTCACTTTACTTTAAATTGCTTACTTTAAAATACTTTCTTATCGAGATGATTTTGCAATAATATTTTACCGAGGTGACTTGTAATAATACTTTTAGGAATAGGTAATTAAATTTCGTACATACCATGCAACTCCTCTTACGTTGATCGGTCACCGCGCCACGTCCTTCTCGTTTCCAAATTATTCCAGTGAATCTTCAATTTTCTTCAGGACTATCCCACTTCTGAATTTCTGTTGGCTTCCGTAGGCGTTTCTTACTGGGAAAAAGAAAGAGAGGATCCAATGAAATAATTTAGTAGTGTTTATTAGAACAAAATCATCAAATGTGAACAACAAATATAACAGAGAGTACCGTCGTCTTCCGGGTATTCCTTCTACTGGGGAGCTCGGATTCTATATTCTGTGCGTTTATAATCTGTTTATCTGTGGCTCTCTGGTCGGGATGGCGCCTACAGTACCTCACCTGAGCAATAGGGAAACCCAGAAGTAACAAAGCTCTCACTAAAGTTTGTTTTTAACCTATCCTTAGTACACATCGTATAGGCCATTACAATCATGATCCACACTTCAATAGGTTAAACTCCACTCAAAGTCCTCACTATAAATAAGGGGGTCGGTGGAAGGCTGGTTAAACGGTTTGGTTTTCGACCACTACGACCCGGGTTCGAATCCCGCATTGGACACTTTTTTCTGTTTAAAAAATAAAATAAAATGCTCCAATGGCCCTCGATTCTTGCAAAAGTCCAACCCCACCAGCGGGTGCAAGTAACCAAACGGGGCTCTGGCACATTTGTAAGTGCAAAGTCGAACTGCTTTTCACATGTGTAGACATGTGGTGCACTTACAGTAAAAGCATAGTCACCTACTTCTACCCACCATGATTACCATGGCCTGTACCACGTGTACTAGGGATAAGCAAAAAAAAAAAAGATCCAGACCTCAATAGGTTCAACTCCACTCAAAGCCCTCACTATAAATAAAATTTTACCCAAGTACATGTGGCCATGATAATCATGGTGAGCAGTTAACGACTGGTTTTACTGTAAAGTTTCACCACATGTTTACACATATAGAAAGCCGTTTAACTTTTGCACTTAAAAGTTGTGTCCAGAACTCTTGTTTGGTTACTTGAACTCACTGGTGGGGTTGGACTTCTGCAAGAATTGGGGGAGGGGGGGGCCATTGAAGTATTTTTTTTTTTTTCAGAAAAAAAAGGTTCAAAACTATTTTAAAGGCGTAAGATTCTTTTTGAAATTAAACAATTTCTACTGCCCTTACTGCAATGGAAAAAAAAAGGGATGGCCTGGCTCATCAGTGGTGAACCCTCCCAGCGGTTTCGCCAGTTTAATCTACCATACCGCTGTTATATTGCATTTTTGTGAATCACTTAGGGATTCCAAGAAATTAAGCCTGTTTTGTACTGATGGAGACCATTTAGCCCAAAACCATGGTCTCCAGAGTTGGACATTCTGAGTTGGACAAAGCTTGTGTTGATGCGGTATGGTAGATTAAACTGGCAAAACCGTTGGGAGGTTCACCACTGATGAGCCAGGCCACCCCTTTAATTTTTCCATTGCAGTAAGGGCAGTAGAAATTGTTTAATTTCAAAAAGAATCTTACGCCTTTAAAATAGTTTCGAATTTTGATAACAGATGGTGCGCTAGTGGATCAGAAAAAAAAAGGTGCCTAATGCAGGATTCAATCCTAAGCCAGGGCTGTTAAATAAAATGATTTACACGACTCCTCCATCAAAATATGGCACCAAAACTATGTACCATCTCTGGCATCAACACCAGCTTTGTCCAACTCAGAATGCCTGGAGACCATGGTTTTGGCCTTCATCAGTACAAAACAGGATTAATTTCTTGGAATCCATAAGTGATTCACAAAATATTCCTAATTGAACAAAGAGATCAAGATAATAAGACCAAATCCAAATAAATAAATAGTGTGTGACGTTTCGGTAACAACACTGTTACCGAAACGTCACACACTATTTATTTATTTGGATTTGGTATTATTATCTTGTGTTTATAATCTATAATCCAAATTGTGCCTTATGAACTGTAACGTCCTTGTATTTGTTTGTTGACGTTAATAAGCAAGAAGTACTTGGAAGTTTAAAAAAAGAAAGACTTTATTTCTTTTAGGCTAACATCAGATATAGCATATTAATTATCAGACATATGTTTACATGTCGTATATATTACAATAAGTCAAAAGGCAACTGCACAGAGTATCATCAGTGATAAATATGTGCTCACTGATAATTTACTATATAGGCATGCCAGCTGCCGTTACATGAACAAAGAGATGTTTAGCTGGTCTATGGCATCCTGGGTTGATTAAATGGCCATTAAACCATGGTGGGTGTTCTGAATTTTTCAAAACTGGTGTTCCAGACTGCAGAGACGATCAATATGTGGCTCATAATGACACAAAATTAAATAAATGACTTATAATTATAATTAAATAAATGACCACAAGTTTTTTTTTTTCTCAAATGTATTTAATGGGAGCTTTCAGGTCATTCCCTTTCTCAACCTTCAGGTAAAATGAGAATGGAAGCTACATTGGAGAATTGAATGTAAACAACCAACACATACATACACCAACAACATGTTCAATTCTATACACAAGGTAATAAGGTAATATTTTGTCTGAAGATGGTAACAACGCTGTTACCGAAACGTCACACACTATTTATTTATTTGGATTTGGTCTTATTACCTTGATCCCTTGGAGAGTTGAACAGTGTATTCTGGTACAGTGGAACTTCCTTACAACAGCACAACTTTGTGTTGGGGTTATAACATCCTGATTGTCCCAACTGTGGTAACCAAGGATCTAACAACAACCACCATGGTCCCAAGAGATGACAAAGGTATAGCAAGGCTCAATTCCAAAACTTCTAAGAGCTCCCTACGGCCGCCAGCTGTCTGTGCAGCTGTGGAAATTACAGGCTGCCAGTGTTCCAATCAAACATCTGCAATACTCCGGTGGTGTGGGAGAGAAATACAACTTCACTTTAGGATTAGTAAACTCTCTTATATATAGAACTTTTACGCTCATTAATGATACAGCTAAAAGAAATTAACAACATCAAAAAAGAATTAATCAATGAAGACTTTCCCATCAAATTGATAGATAGAATAATAGAAGACATGAACCAAAAATATGAGAATAATACTTCACTTTGTTACTTTGTTTTATCAAAATGTGACCAAGTACAGTTGAACCATGTTATAACTCCATCACTTGGTACCATATGTTGCTATCACACACCAAGTTGTTGGGAAATTTGCTGTGAGGAAATTAACCTGTAAAAGCAAAGTTCACCTCTCCCATCAAAACTAGACGTCATCTATTGACCGTCACCACAAACTAGCAGCCTCTGGTCGATGACAAGTGTGTGATATTTCTGTAACAACACTATCTATTTGGATTTGGTCTCGTTACCATGTGTGTGTGTTTCTAGTCTATATAATCCAAATTGTACTTATTGTTGAACAATTATTTTATGATGCAATTATATTATGATGCATTAGCGCGCCATCTGATGAGCCAGGCCCTCCCATTAATTTTTCCATTGCAGTAAGGACAGTATAAATTGTTTATTTTTAAAAAGAATCATAAGCATCTATAATAGTTTCGAATTTTGAGAACAATTATTTATTTAGTTCAAAGTCAAGATTGTCAATTTTCACAATCCCTGATAAAGAGAGATGGATGAGAAAATGTACAATTTTAGATGACCAGTGAGAATCACAACTAATTCAAAGTGTGCATGGTGGCAGTAAACATTGTTGTTTCTCCACAACCCAGGATCCAATCCCACATGAGCACTTTTCTTCTCTCAATGGCCAACAACCCTTGTTTCCTGGGTCTACCTCTCCCTTCAATCCCTCCAGTATGGTCAATGGACAACTTCCATTGAATCTGTGTTCAATAGATAAATTTCTCTTGCTACCTTATAACACTTCCTATCTTCTAATTCCATTCTATTAGAACACCAATCCTTCCTGTGTCTACCTCTCCCTTCAATCCCTCCAGTATGGTCAATGGACAACTTCCATTGAATCTGTGTTCAATAGATAAATTTCTCTTGCTACCTTATACCACTTCCTATCTTCTAATTCCTTTCTATTAGAACACCAATCCTTCCTGGGTCTACCTCTCCCTTCAATCCCTCCAGTATGGTCAATGGACAACTTCCATTGAATCTGTGTTCAATAGATAAATTTCTCTTGCTACCTTATAACACTTCCTATCTTCTAATTCCATTCTATTAGAACACCAATCCTTCCTGGGTCTACCTCTCCCTTCAATCCCTCCAGTATAGTCAACTTCTAATGAATCTGTGTTCAATAGACAATTTTCTCTTGCTACCTTATAACACTTCCTATCTTCTAATTCCATTCTATTAGAACACCAATCCTTCCTGGGTCTACCTCTCCCTTCAATCCCTCCAGTATAGTCAACTTCTAATGAATCTGTGTTCAATAGACAATTTTCTCTTGTTACCTTATAACACTTCCTATCTTCTAATTCCATTCTATTAGAACACCAATCCTTCCTGGGTCTACCTCTCCCTTCAATCCCTCCAGTATAGTCAACTTCTAATGAATCTGTGTTCAATAGACAATTTTCTCTTGTTACCTTATAACACTTCCTATCTTCTAATTCCATTCTATTAGAACACCAATCCTTCCTGGGTCTACCTCTCCCTTCAATACCTCCAGTATAGTCAACTTCTAATGAATCTGTGTTCAATAGACAATTTTCTCTTGTTACCTTATAACACTTCCTATCTTCTAATTCCATTCTATTAGAACACCAATCCTTCCTGGGTCTACCTCTCCCTTCAATTCCTCCAGTATAGTCAATTGACAATTTCCCAATGAATCTATACTCAATAGACAATTTTCTCTTGTTACCTTACTAGGGATAATTTAAAAAAAAAAGTAAATTTTATAATTTTACAAAATTGATCTCCAAGCTAGATGGGGTTAGTTACTAAAAGGGAAGGATGGTTTCCAGTACGGGATACTTTGAATGACACACAGACGTACCTGAGTTTGTTGGAGTACTCAAACTCCAGGGTGCAGCGTTCCTTGATGAACTGGCCGTAGCGGTCGAGGAACTCTATGCCTTTGTGGGTGTGGGCGGCCAGATTGTCATACTGGTCCTGTCAACACAGCCAACACACTGTCTTGGGATGGGAAGTTAAAACCACAATCTTTCTTTTACACATAAACTTCTACTGATAAAGCAAAATTTGGATTATTCTATATACAGTTACGAGCGTCATGCGTTCTTAATAATTCTTCATCTCTGTCACCGTTTGCTTTTTTTTTTTGGAATGGCGCTCTCCTATTGGTTGGCTACGATCACGCCACCTTTGCCCCCCCCCCCCCCACTCGCTTTTAGGTTTTTGTAACTATTGTGTTGGAGCGGGTCGCTCCTTAAATAATCTATTGTTAACAATACCTTATTATAGGTCCGCAAATATCGAAAGTATAGGTATGTAGCTTTTGTACGGGTAGATATGCACACGGGTCAATCCCGGGGCGAAGCCCGGGTCACCCGTCTAGTAGATTATAAATACAAGGTCTTCATCTTCTTCTTTCTTATCCTACTCAATCATATTAGGGTATCAAGTTGTGACCCTTGATGGTGTCTGTTTGACAACCATCATGACTGGGTGAAGTAGAATGCCTTTGTCATTAAGACTGGGAGCACTACTCAGTGGCAGGCCACTGACTTAGCTCCAAAAGAAATGGCCACCTCTGACATGAGGAACAGACGCCATGTGCAGCCGCTCCTAACATGGAGTACAAACGTTGCTCATCCTGTATCCCTGGATTAGGAGCCCTTACAGGGTACTATCAGCATGGCCAGCTGAACCCAGATTTTTTAGCGAGCTTGTTACTGCTCCCCCTCCTCCTTTTTCATCCGGGCTTGGGACCGGCAAAGGCGGAGTTTAAACACAAGGTAATAAGACCAAATAAATAAATAGTGTGTGACATTTCTGTAACAGCGTTGTTACCATTCAGGATTTTTGTCTGAAGATGGTAACAATGCTGTTACCAAAATGTCACACACTATTTATTTATTTGGATTTGGTCTTATTACCTTGTGTTTATAAACTTCTACTGTCCTTACTGAGATGAAAAAATATATATTGGAAGGGCTTGGCTCGTTAGTGGTGAACCCTCCCAGCGGTTTCTCCAATATAATCTACCAGACTGATTCTTTGAGCTCTAATACTGTATTGTACAATTCTGTGTTTATATATGCTACACTGAAGGGTGGGATCTTTGAAATGGTATTCAATCAAACTATGGACATGAGCTTTTAGGGGAGAGTAGAATTACATTCAAATAAACAATCGTACCTCAATTATTTCTTATTACTGATGGTGTATTATTGCCTGGTAATTAACACAGTCCAGGTATTAGCCCTGTGAAAGTAAGTAGAAAATTAGAGATACACTCACGGACTAAACTTGAGGGAGTGGAAAATCTTTGATGTCCCAGTCATCTATTTCTTTTTTTAGAAAGACAAAGACAGAGGCAATTTTATTGACACTTGGTTATCTCGTGTGTCTTCAATAAAGGTCACTGTAATATCTTTCAGAGTTATTGTCTCAATCCCGATATACATGCTGAAAGGTACAACTTCCTTAAGTTTTGTCCATGAGTGTATATATGTGTGTCTTCAATAAAGGTCACTGTAATATCTTTCAAAGTTATTGTCCCGATATACATGCTAAAAGGTACAACTTCCTTAAGTTTTGTCCATGAGTGTATATATGTGTGTCTTCAATAAAGGTCACTGTAATATCTTTCAGAGTTATTGTCCCGATATACATGCTAAAAGGTACAACTTCCTTAAGTTTTGTCTCCATGAGTGTACAATTCTTCTATCTCACCAATCAATATGAAGCCATATTTAGACAGTCTGTCTCCCAAGTTGGTTTATAATTGATGAGTAGTCTAATGGGAGTCTATTTAATGGCAGAGTTTGGTCTGCTCCAGGCTGGTGAGAAAAGACATTCTGTACTTTGGTCTGATAATGGTAACAACGCTGTTACTGAATTTTCGCACCCAATTCATTTAAATTTGGTCTTATTACTTAGTTTGGTAGTATTTTTAAAGTACATAAGGTAATAAGACCAAATTAATAAAATGTTCAGTTCACTTGTGTGAAGATGGTAACAATGCTGTTACTGAAACATCGCTAACAATTTGCTGATTTGGATGTGGTGATCTTGTTACCTTATGCTTCAAATCTAAAATCTACAACTTGTGGTTTTAAAGCCATTTCTGAAACTAGTCTAGTGAAGAAACAAGGAACAAATTGGGAAGAGACAAATTGGAAGTGAAGAGTGCCCGAACATGGTGCTGGAGGGAGGTAAAAATAGAAAGAGATGGTAACAAAAACAAACAACTGAGGGATCTATCAGAAAAACCTGCTCTGGTGAATGCAACTAACGTGACTGTAGTCAGCTGTTGAGTGACATTTTGACATTGTTACAACCTCTCTGACAACACCTAGTTACAGAGACAAATGTCCACAAGGTAATAAGACCAAATAAATAAATAGTGCGTGACGTTTCGGTAACAGCGTTGTTACCATCTTCAGACAAAAGTACTGAATCGATTTATATAATACCATTCAATACTTTTGTCTGAAGATGGTAACAACGCTGTTACCGAAAAGTCACAAACTATTTATTTGGATTTGGTCTTATTACCTTGTGTTTATTATCTATAATCCAAATTGTGCCTTATCAGAGACAAAGTGTCCTTTATAAAGAGGTGTCCTTTTACTGGAGAGTTGCTAATTACAGTAGAACAACACATCTCTAAAGGACAACACCTGGTTACAGAGCCTAAGTGGCCTTTAGGGAAAAGTGTCAACATCACTTAAGACTTCATATTGTTATAAACCATGTTGTTGTTACAGTAAAATGACAGACTGCATGGGCTATTTATTCATTGATGCTCGCTAGAAATCAAATATTCTTAAGTGCAATCTTCTTCTTCTTCTTTCTTATCTCCACTCAATCATATTAGGGTATCAAGCTTGTAGAGCTTGAGACTTGACGAACATTATGACTGGGTGAAGTAAAATACGTCTGCCTTTGTCATTAAGACTGGGAGCACTTCTCAGTGGCAGGCCGACTTAGCTCCAAAAGAAATGGCCGCCTCTGACATGAGGAACAGACACCATGTGCAGCCGCTCCTAACTTGGATTACAAACGCTGCTCATCCTGTATCCCTGGATTAGGAGCCCTTACAGGGTACTATCAGCCGGGCCAGCTGAGCCCAGGATTTTTAGTGAGCTTGTTACTGCTCCCCCTCCTCCTTTTTCATCCGGGCTTGGGACCGGCAAAGGCGCAGTAAAATAAATTCTCTGTAAAGGACAACATCCAGTTGCAGAACCAAAGTGTCCTTTAGGGAGAGATGTCCTCTTACTGGAGAGTTTCTAATTAGTAAAAATGGTATTTCTGGTGATGAAAGCGGTCATCGGAGGTATTGCCATCCCCAGACTAGCAACATTGCTATAACCACAGTTTAAACAATCACGACTTAGCCGCTAAGATTCACAAAGAACCCACAAGACCAAATCCAAAAGTTTATCTTCTCCATGGGCTGAAGAAAATGAGTTCCAAAGTGAATATCATGGATGATCCTACCTCATCATTTTGGCTCCTTAGGATTCTGATGTTATTGTAAAAGAGATCACCTCCTCCAACACCAGTTAAGAGGACACACCTCTCTCTAAAGGCCACTTTGGCTCTGTAACTAGGTGTTGTCCTTTACAGAGAGGTTGTTCTACTGTAATTAGTAACTCTCCGGTAAGAAGACACCTCTCTCTAAAGGCCACTTTGGCTCTGTAACTAGGTGTTGTACTTTACAGAGAGGTTGTTTTACTGTAATTATAAACTCTCCAGTAAGAGGACACCTCTCTAAAGGACACTTTGTCTCTGTAACTAGGTGTTGTCCTTTACAGAGAGGTTGTTCTACTGTAATTAGCAACTCTCCGGTAAGAAGACACCTCTCCCTAAAGGCCACTTTGGCTCTGTAACTAGGTGTTGTCCTTTACAGAGAGGTTGTTCTACTGTAATTAGCAACTCTCCAGTAAGAGGACACCTCTCTCTAAAGGCCACTTTGACTCTGTAACTAGGTGTTGTTCTTTACAGAGAGGTAGTTCTACTGTAAATAGAACAACTCTCCAGTAAGAGGACACCTCTCTCTAAAGAACACTTTGACTCTGTAACTAGGTGTTGTCCTTTACAGAGAGGTTGTTCTACTGTAATTAGCAACTCTCCAGTAAGAGGACACCTCTCTCTAAAGGACACTTTGACCCTGTAACTAGGTGTTGTCCTTTACAGAGAGGTAGTTCTACTGTATTTAGCTACTCTCCAGTAAGAGGACACCTCTCTCTAAAGGACACTTTGGCTCTGTAACTAGGTGTTGTACTTTACAGAGAGGTTGTTCTACTGTATTTAGCAACTCTCCAGTAAGAGGACACCTCTCTCTAAAGGACACTTTGACCCTGTAACTAGGTGTTGTCCTTTACAGAGAGGTAGTTCTACTGTAATTAGCAACTCTCCGGTAAGAGGACACCTCTCTCTAAAGGCCACTTTACCTCTGTAACTAGGTGTTGTCCTTTACAGAGAGGTAGTTCTACTGTAATTAGCAGCTCTCCAGTAAGAGGACACCTCTCTCTAAAGGACACTTTGGCTCTGTAACTAGGTGTTGTCCTTTACAGAGAGGTTGTTCTACTGTAATTAGCAACTCTCTGGTAAGAGGACATCTCTCACTAAAGAACACTTTGTAACTAGGTGTTGTCCTTTACAGAGAGGTAGTTCTACTGTAATTAGTAACTCTCTAGTAAGAGGACACCGCTCTCTAAAGGACACTTTAGCTCTGTAACAAGGTTGTGTCCTTTACAGAGAGGTTCTACTATAATTAGCAGCTCTCCAGTAAGAAGACACCTCTCTGTAAAGAACATGTTAGCACTAGGTGTTGTCAGAGAGGTAGTTCTACTGTAACATTGACTTAGGGCTGGTGTGTTATAAAGAGAGCAGAACTTTATTTACACGCTAGGGACTTGAGATATAAACAACAAACCTTTCTTTGTTCAGGCATGACAAAATAGAAAGACAAAATGTCGGCCAAACTCCGAGGTTTACTGGATCTCCACAGAGCCAGTAGTTGGACATAGAGGAGCGGAGAATCTTTGAAACTACAGTTAAACCTGTCTATAGCACCCCCTCTTGGAACTCACCAAAATAGGGTGATATAGAGAGGGGGTGCTATAGACAGGTCACTTTTAATGTAAATCGCATCGTACTACGTATTTAAAATCAGGTGCTATAGAGAGGGGGTGCTATAGACAGGTCACTTTTAATGTAAATCGCATCGTACTACGTATTTAAAATTGGGCACTATAGAGAGGGGGTGCTATAGACAGGTCACTTTTAATGTAAATCGCATCGTACTACGTATTTAAAATTGGGCACTATAGAGAGGGGGTGCTATAGACAGGTCACTTTTAATGTAAATCGCATCGTACTACATATTTAAAATTGGGCACTATAGAGAGGAAGGCGCTATTTAGAGGGGGCGCTATAGACAGGTTTAACTGTATTTCAGAGAAAAGATGCATTTATTCTAATCTGCATCCCGGCAAAAAAAACATTCCAACAGATCAACCCATCTATAAATATCCCACACATCAGATGTGTCAACTGCCAAACTTATCCTGTTTGATAAGTAGCCGAGATAACAAGTGTGAGGATTGATAGCTCTGACATCACCGCAGGATAACAATGGTTGTTACTTAGTCCATGTACAGGACATCATAGTCAATCAAACTTTCCTATAACAACAACACATCACTTGACACCAAACTTTTATATTTCTATAACCATGTTTCACACACAGAAGCCTTTACTAAGGCATACGTTCTTATACATGGAGTTACCACGGAGTCTGTAAATGAAATGAATACAAAAAGTAAAACCTAATCCTAAGTTATAATTCTACCGTCATAAAAGTTTATGTCCATAGTTTATTTGAATACCATTTCTGAGATTCTACCCTTCATTGCAGCATATAAAAGCAGAATAGTAGTTCATAGGCGGCCATTTCTTTTGGAGCTAAGTCAGTGGCCTGCCACTGAGTAGTGCTCCCAGTCTTAATGACAAAGACATTCTACTTCAGCCAGTCATGAGTCTCAAGTTCTACAAGCTTAATACCCTAATATGATTGAGTGGAGATAAGAAAGAATAAGAAGAAAGAACCAGAATGATCCAATACAGTATTAGAACTCTAAGAAGCAGTCTGGTAGATTAAAATGCCGAAACTGCTGGGAGGGTTCAACACTGATGAGACACACATGCCTTCCCAATATATTTTCATCACAGTAAGGGCAGTAGATGTTTGTTTTATGTATAAAAGAAACATTCATGGTTAAATGATTTAATTTCCTATGTTATAACCCCATGTTGCTGTTATAACAGCAACTAAAACAATTGAGATATAAAACTTAGGACTTTAGAATACAAGAAAATAAGACAGCATTGCTGTTGCTGAAACGTCACACACTATTAAATTATTTGTATTAGGTCTTATTTTCTGGTATTTCTTCA
>CP092869.1:102976092-103028839 GCA_030710605.1 Cordylochernes scorpioides | reverse complement strand
CACACATGGCGTTTGTCACTCATGTCAGAGGCGGCCATTACATATTGGAGCTGTGGCCTGCTACTGAGTAGTGCTCCCAGTCTTAATGACAGACACATTCTACTTCACCAAATCATTATGGATGCTAAATCTCCTTTGATGAGCTCTACTCATCCCCAGCCATAGACACCATCAACAAGCTCTACAGACTTGATACCCTGGTTGTTGAGTGGAGATGAGAAAGAAGATCTAGTTTATCCGTGTTTCAGATCATTGTCTCTCGTAGCAGACCAACCGTTCTTGATACGCTCCCTCCATACCCCTAGCAGGCGGGTGGGTGACCCAGTTGTGAGAGTGCTAATCAACACTACTGGAGATATTGGTGTCAGGATGCCGACCTAGCTTCCTTCATCCACCTCCTTCCTCCTCTCACTACAGCTGGCTTAGTTGACTTTTGTTCAAGTCCACTTTTGGTGACAAATATTGTTAGTGACTATCACTCACAGCTATCCAGTGACCTTCAGGTATCTTTCTTGAATCCTTCTAGCCAGCTCATTGCATGTCTTTCCTCTCTTCCTTCAATTTCTCCCAACATCAACATCTTTTCTATACCATTTGTTCTCATTATGTGTCTGAAGTAGGTCAGTCTTTACTTTAATTTAACCAACTATGATATTCTGATTTAAAAAAAAAATGCTCCAAAGTCCCCCTATTCTTGCAAAAGTCCAACCCCAACACTAAACGGGGCTCTGGCATATTTGTAAGTGCAAAGTCGAACTACTTTTCACGTGTGTAGACATGTGGTGCACTTACAGTAAAAGCAGTCGCCTTCTACCCACCATGATTATCATGGCCTGTACCACGTGTACTAGGGATAAGCAAAAAAAAAAATGATAAGGCACAAATTTTTTTAGGTGTTTATAACCAAAACTATAATTGACAACACTCCAACTGGAAACAAACAACGAATCTGTTGGTTGTTGCTCCATGTAGAGGGAATGAACCCTGAGCCGCCCCACTCACCCTTTTCCTTCCTCCTTAAGCTCCTTCACCAGGTCTGCCACCTTCCTCACAATGTTGATGGTGAGGTTCTCCCCGATCAGCTCGTGCTGACCTGCCAGGTCATTGAACTCATTGAGCATGAAGAGGAAGGCCTTGCAGGAAGTGAACCTGCACCACAGCGGTACTGTATGGTGGGACGGACGGACAGACAGACAGACTTACTGGTATTCTTCTTCATCCTTCTTCTTGGGTTGGTAGCTCTTCACCAGTCTCCTGCACTCACAAACCAGGGACATCCTGAGTTATAAATATCCCTGGCATCTCCCGAGTACCTCACCTGAGCAATACAGAAACCACACCCAGAAGTAACAAAGCTCTCACTAAAGTTTATTTTTAACCTATCCTTAGTACACATTGTATAGGCCATAACAATCATGATCCACACTTCAATAGGTTAAACTCCACTCAAAGTCCTCACTATAAATAAGGGGGTCGGTGGAAGGCTGGTTAAATCGTTTGGTTTTCGACCACTACGACCCGGGTTCGAATCCCGCATTGGACACTTTTTTCTGTTTAAAAAATAAAATGAAATGCTCCAATGGCCCTCGATTCTTGCAAAAGTCCAACCCCACCAGCGAATGCAAGTAACCAAACGGGGCTCTGACACATTTGTAAGTGCAAAGTCGAACTGCTTTTCACATGTGTAGACATGTGGTGCGCTTACAGTAAAAGCAGTCGCTAACTACCCACCATGATTATCATGGCCTGTACCACGTGTACTAGGGATAAGCAAAAAAAAAAATGATCCAGACCTCTATAGGTTAAACTCCACTCAAAGCCCTCACTATAAATAAAATTTTACCCAAGTACATGTGGCCATGATAATCATGGTGAGCTAGTTAACGACTGGTTTTACTGTAAAGTTGCATAACATGTCTACACATATAGAAAGCAGTTTAACTTTTGCACTTAAAAGTTGTGCCCAGAACTCTTGTTTGGTTAGTTGAACTCACTGGTGGGGTTGGACTTCTGCAAGAATTGGGGGAGGGGGGCCGCCATTGAGGTAATTTTTTTTTTTTTTTCAGAAAAAAAGGTTCAAAACTATTTTCAAAGGCGTAATATTCTTTTTGAAATTAAACAATTTCTACTGCCCTTACCTGCAATGGAAAAAAAAGGGAGGGCCTGGCTCATCAGTGGTAACCCTCCCAGTGGTTTCGCCAGTTTAATCTACCATACCGCTGTTATATTGCATTTTTGTGAATCACTTATGGATTCCAAGAAATTAAGCCTGTTTTGTACTGATGAAGACCATTTAGCCCAAAACCATGGTCTCCAGAGTTGGACAAAGCTTGTGTTGATGCGGTATGGTAGATTAAACTGGCAAAACCGTTGGGAGGTTCACCACTGATGAGCCAGGCCCTCCCTTTAATTTTTCCATTGCAGTAAGGGCAGTAGAAATTGTTTAATTTCAAAAAGAATCTTACGCCTTTAAAATAGTTTCGAATTTTGATAACAGATGGCGTGCTAGTGGATCAGAAAAAAAAGGTGCCTAATGCAGGATTCAATCATAAGCCATGGCTGTTAAATAAAATGATTTACACGACTCCTCCATCAAAATATGGCACCAAAACTATGTACCATCTCTGGCATCAACACCAGCTTTGTCCAACTCAGAATGCCCACCTAGGAGACCATGTGGTTTTGGGCTAAATGGCCTTCATCAGTACAAAACAGGCTTAATTTCTTGGCATCCATAAGTGATTCACAAAATATTCCTAAGTGAACAAAGAGATCAAGATAATAAGACCAGATCCAAATAAATAAATAGTGTGTGACATTTCGGTAACAGCGTTGTTACCGAAACGTCACACACTATTTATTTATTTGGATTTGGTCTTATTATCTTGTGTTTATAATCTACTAGCCGAATGACCCGGGCAACGCCCGTGTTTTACCCGATTGAATGTTTTTATTCAAATACTATTTGTTACAATTATAAATTGGCGCCTTAAATAAATGCATATATTAGTTAATAACTATAGCCTATGTGCTTTATCTGTCTATGTACTGTTGGCTTCCATAGGCGTCTCTTACTGGGAAAAAGAAAGAGAGGATTCCATTTAGTTATTAATATATGCATTTATTTAAGGAGCGACCCGCTCCAACACAATAGTTACAAAAACGAAAAAGCGGGTGGGGGAGGCATGATGGGGGGGGGGGGGGGGCAAAGGTGGCGTGATCGTAGCCAACCAATAGGAGGGCACCATTCCAAAAAAAAAAGCAAACGGTGACAGAGTTGATTAGGAGATGAAGAATGACGCTCGTAACTGTATATAGAATAATCCAAATTGTGCCTTATGAACAAAGAGATGTTTAGCTGGTCTATGGCATCCTGGGTTGATTATATGGCCATTAAACCATGGTGGGTGTTCTGAGTTTTTCAAAACTGGTGTTCCAGACTGCAGAGACGATCAATATGTGGCTCATAATGACACAAAATTAAATAAATGACTTATAATTATAATTAAATAAATGACCACAAGTTTTTTTTTTCAAATGTATTTAATGGGAGCTTTCAGGTCATTCCCTTTCTCAACCTTCAGGTAAAATGAGAATGGAAGCTACATTGGAGAATTGAATATAAACAACCAACACACACATACAACAACAACATGTTCACTTCAAATATTATTCTTAGAATTAAAAGTGAAATTTTTAGGTTGTCTTAGAAAACTATCTTCTTATCTGTTATCTTGTTTACACACTTGATAACAGTAACTATTTTAAAACATGCTGTGGTAAAATTTCTCATTCAGTACTTTTGTATGAAGATGGTAACAACGCTGTTACTGAAACATCACACACTAATTTATTTATTTGGTCTTAATACCTTGTGTTTATAATCAATAATCCAAATTGTACCTAATCATTTAAACAACTTTAATTCCATCAAATATTCAGATCCCTTGGAGAGTTGAACTGTGTTTCCTTCTTTTTCTTCCTTCTTATCTCCACTCTGGGTGAAGTAGAATGCGTCTGCCTTTGTCATTAAGACTGGGAACACTACTCAGTACCAGGCCACTGACTTAGCTCCAAAAGAAATGGCCACCTCTGACATGAGGAACAGACGCCATGTGAAGCCGCTCCTAACATGGAGTACAAACGCTGCTCATCCTGTATCCCTGGATTAGGAGCTCTTACAGGGTACTATCAGCAGGGCAAGCTGAGCCCAGGTTTTTTAGTGAGCTTGTTACTGCTCCCCCTCCTCCTTTTTCATCCGGGCTTGGGACCAGCAAAGGCAGAGTTTCCTTACAACAGCACAACTCTGTGTTGGAACATCCTGATTGTCCCAACTGTTGTAACCAAGGATCTAACAACAACCACCATGGTCCCAAGTGATGACATAGGTATAGCAAGGCTCAATTCCAAAACTTCTAAGAGCTCCCTACGGCCACCAGCTGTCTGTGCAGCTGTGGAAATTACAGGCTGCCAGTGTTCCAATCAAACATCTGCAATACTCCGGTGGTGTGGGAAGAAATACAACTTCACTTTGTTTACTTTGTTTTTATCAAAACGTGACCAAGTACAGTTGAACCATGTTATCACTTGGGACCAAATAGTTCACAAATTTATAAAATTTAATTTGAAGTCTCGAGATATCATTCAACCAACACGTATCATTCACAACGCACTTATATTTTCAAAATTTTGTTTTACAAACAGAAATAATGTAATATATTTTTCTCTCAATATATAATAAGTATTTAAAATAGGTATATAATAATGTGTATATAAAAATGGTATTTATTATTAAGTTGTTAAAGTGATAATCCTGTTGAAGGACTGACAAGTCTGAAAGCTTGAGAATAAAAAGTTGCACAAGAAACTTAACCCTGGATTTATTTTATAACACACCATGTTGTTAGAGATTTTGCTGGGAGGAAGTTGATCTGTAAAAGCAAAGTTCACCTCTCCCATCAAAACTAGACGTCATCTATTGACTGTCACCACAAACTAGCGGCCTCTGGTCGGTGACAAGTGTGATGTTTCTGTAACAACACTATCTATTTGGATTTGGTCTCATTACCATGTGTGTGTGTTTCTAGTCTATCCAAATTGTACTTATTGTTGGACAATTATTTATTTGGTTCAAAGTCAAGATTGTCAACACAAGGTAATAAGACCAAATCCAAATAAATAAATAGTGTGTGATGTTTCGGTAACAGCGTTGTTACCATCTTCAGACAAAAGTACTGTATGAGAAATTTTACCACAGCATTTTTTTAAATAGTTACTGTTATCAAGTGTGTAAACAAGTGTGGTAAAATTTCTTATTCAGTACTTTTGTCTGAAGATGGTAACAACGCTGTTACCGAAACGTCACACACTATTTATTTATTTGGATTTGGTCTTATTACCTTGTGTTTATAATCTATTATCCAAATTGTGCCTTATCAAGATTGTCAATTTTCACAATCCCTGATAAAGAGAGATGGATGAGAAAATGTACAATTTTAGATGACCAGTGAGAATTACACAACTAAATCAGATTGTGCATGGTGGCAGTTTCTCCACAACCCAGGATCCACATTGAGCACTTTTCTTCTCTCAATGGCTAACTACCCTTGTTTCTTGAACAACTCCAACCCACAAGTGAGTGCAAGTAACCAAATGGGGTTTTGGAACCTTATCGTGAGACTGATTTTACATTACTTATTATCAAACCCAGGTCTGACAAATCTGACTGTCATGTGGTGCCAACCAACGACAGCAGCTCCCCATCATGGAGACCAGATTAAAGACCGGACATACTAGAACCATTATGTTCATTGACGGAGAAAAGGTTTTCCTGCCTGGTCAAAATGCTCCAACTCCACTCCAGCACATATCCTGGACTGTATTGGAGCTAAGACCTATACAACAACCCCAGCACATATCCTGGACTGTATTGGAGCTAAGACCTATACAACAACCCCAGCACATATCCTGGACTGTATTGGAGCTAAGACCTATACAACAACCCCAGCACATATCCTGGACTGTATTGGAGCTAAGACCTATACAACAACCCCAGCACATATCCTGGACTGTATTGGAGCTAAGACCTATACAACAACTCCAGCACATATCCTGGACTGTATTGGAGCTAAGACCTATACAACAACCCCAGCACATATCCTGGACTGTATTGGAGCTAAGACCTATACAACAACCCCAGCACATATCCTGGACTGTATTGGAGCTAAGACCTATACAACAACTCCAGCACATATCCTGGACTGTATTGGAGCTAAGACCTATACAACAACCCCAGCACATATCCTGGACTGTATTGGAGCTAAGACCTATACAACAACCCCAGCACATATCCTGGACTGTATTGGAGCTAAGACCTATACAACAACCCCAGCACATATCCTGGACTGTATTGGAGCTAAGACCTATACAACAACTCCAGCACATATCCTGGACTGTATTGGAGCTAAGACCTATACAACAACCCCAGCACATATCCTGGACTGTATTGGAGCTAAGACCTATACAACAACCCCAGCACATATCCTGGACTGTATTGGAGCTAAGACCTATACAACAACTCCAGCATGGACTGTATTGGAGCTAAGACCTATACAACAACTCCAGCATGGACTGTATTGGAGCTAAGACCTATACAACAACCCCAGCACATATCCTGGACTGTATTGGAGCTAAGACCTATACAACAACTCCAGCACATATCCTGGACTGTATTGGAGCTAAGACCTATACAACAACCCCAGCACATATCCTGGACTATATTGGAGCTAAGACCTATACAACAACTCCAGCACATATCCTGGACTGTATTGGAGCTAAGACCTATACAACAACCCCAGCACATATCCTGGACTGTATTGGAGCTAAGACCTATACAACAACTCCAGCACATATCCTGGACTGTATTGGAGCTAAGACCTATACAACAACCCCAGCACATATCCTGGACTGTATTGGAGCTAAGACCTATACAACAAAACTATAGTAGAAAATATTATTGATTTCAACCTTCATGACATGGTGTAATCTTACCCATGGGATAATAATTTTAAAAATCATGAAGACTTATTGACAGGCAGCTACCTGCATTTCCACTGGCAGCCATACAAGACCTCCAAGATGGTGACTTCCCACAATACACCATCTACAGGACCAAAGACCACCTCCTGGAATGTATGGGAGCCTCAAGACAACCTATATTCCAACCCTACCTAGATTGATCCATGAATACAGTCTCCATGACCTTGTTTAACTATTCAATGGGATGAAATTTTTGTAAAAATATCGAAAGTACCAATCCTTCTCCTGGGTCTACCTCTCCCTTCAATACCTCCAGTATGGTCAATAGACAACTCCCACTGAATCTATGCTCAATAGACAATTTTCTCTTGTTACCTTATAACTATTCCTCTCTATCTTCTTATTCCATTCTATTAGAACACCAATCCTTCTCTCCTGGGTCTACCTCTCCCTTCAATACCTCCAATATGGTCCATCAATAGACAATTTACACTGAATCTATACTCAATATACAATTTTCTCTTGTTGCCTTACTAGGGATAATAAAAAAAAAGTAAATTTTATAAATATATACAAAATTGATCTCCCAGCTAGATGGGGTTAGTTACTAAAAGGGAAGGAGGGTTTCCAGTACGGGATACTTTGAATGACACACAGACGTACCTGAGTTTGTTGGAGTACTCAAACTCCAGGGTGCAGCGTTCCTTGATGAACTGGCCGTAGCGGTCGAGGAACTCTATGCCTTTGTGGGTGTGGGCGGCCAGGTTGTCATACTGGTCCTGTCAACACAGCCAACACACTGTCTTGGGAGAAGCAATTTTTTTTTTTTAATCATTCCTAGTACACGTGGTGGTACCATGGAATTTGTGTAATCTTTACACAAGGGGATAAGAAACAACAACAACAACACACATGGTACAGGCCATGATAATCATGGTGGGTAGTTAGCAACTGCTTTTACTGTAAGTGCACCACATGTCGAAACATGCGAAAAGCAGTTCAACTTTGCACTTACAAATGTGCCAGAGCCTTGTTTGGTTATTTGCACTCGCTGGTGGGGTTGGACTTTTGCAAGAATCGGGGGCCATTGGAGCATTTTTTTTTTAATCAGAAAAAAGTGTTCAATGCAGGAATCCAACCCGGGTCGTAGCAGTTGAAAACAAAACAATTTAACCAGCCTTCCACCGACCCTCCCGGGGTAAGCAATGAAAGCATTAAAGTACAAATGTTTCTGATAAAGCACAACTTAGATTATAAACACAAGGTAATAAGACCAAATCCAAATAAATAGTGTGTGTGACGTTTCAGCGTTGTTATCATCTTCAGACAAAAGTACTGAATGACCATTAAACCATTCAGTACTTTTATCTGAAGATGGTAACAATGCTGAAACATCACACACTATTTATTTATTTGGATTTGGTCTTATTACCTTGTGATTCTGATAAAGCACAATTTGGATTATAGATACAAGAAAAAATGACCTAATCTAAATAATTTAATAGTGTGTGACGTTTTGGTAACAGCATTGTTATCATCATCAGACCAAAGAATTAGAAAGAAAAAATATTTTTTTATATTTTTTTATTCTTTTGTCTGATGATGGTAACAATGCTGTTGCTGAAACGTCACACACTATTAAATTATTTGGATTGGGTCTTATTTTTTTGTACATAGAATGTTTCTTTCACACATAAAACAAACTTCTACTGTCCTTACTGCGATGAAAAAATATATTAAGAAAAAAGGGCATTTCCTGATCGTGGAACTAAAAGTTGCTGATAGCTTGCGCCATCTATCAGAATAAATATCAACTAATCGTTGTTTTTTAATTATTCCACAATTGGCCAAATAACGTTTCTTGATTATATTGATATATTGGAAGGGCTTGGCTCATTAGTGGTGAACCCTCCCAGCGGTTTCTCCAATATAATCTACCAAACTTTGAGCTCTAATACTGTATTGGACAATTCTGTGTTTATATATGCTACACTGAAGGGTGGAATATTTGAAATGGTATTCAAACTATGGACATAAGCTTTCAGGGGAGTAGAATCACATATAAAATAAACATTTGTACCTAAATTATTTCTTAATACAGATGGAGTATTATTGCCTGGTAATTAACACAGTCCAGGTATTAGCCCTGTGAAAGTAAGTAGAAAATTAGAGATACACTCATGGACTAAACTTGAGGGAGTGGAAAATCTTTGATGTCACCAGTCATCTATTTCTTTTTTAGAAAAACAAAGACAGAGGCAATTTTATTGACACTTGGTTATCTCGTGTTTCTTCAATAAAGGTCACTGTAATATCTTTCAGAGTTATTGTCTGAATCCCGATATACATGCTGAAAGGTACAACTTCCTTAAGTTTTGTCCATGAGTGTATATATGTGTGCCTTCAATAAAGGTCACTGTAATATCTTTCAGAGTTATTGTCTGAATCCCGATATACATGCTGAAAGGTACAACTTCCTTAAGTTTTGTCCATGAGTGTATATATGTGTGTCTTCAATAAAGGTCACTGTAATATCTTTCAGAGTTATTGTCTGAATCCTGATATACATGGTAAAAGGTACAACTTCCTTAAGTCTTGTGCATGAGTGTATATATGTGTGTCTTCAATAAAGGTCACTGTAATATCTTTCAGTTATTGTCTGAATCCCGATATACATGCTAAAAGGTACAACTTCCTTAAGTCCATTAGTGTATATATGTGTATCTTCAATAAAGGTCACTGTAATATCTTTCAGAGTTATTGTCTGAATCCCGATATACATGCTAAAAGGTACAACTTCCTTAAGTTTTGTCCATGAGTGTATATATGTGTATCTTCAATAAAGGTCACTGTAATATCTTTCAGAGTTATTGTCTCAATCCCGATATACATGCTAAAAGGTACAACTTCCTTAAGTTTTGTCCATGAGTGTATATATGTGTGTCTTCAATAAAGGTCACTGTAATATCTTTAAGAGTTATTGTCTCAATCCCGATATACATGCTAAAAGGTAAAACTTCCTTAAGTTTTGTCCATGGGTGTACAATCCTTCTATCTCACCAATCAATATGAAGCCATATTTAGACAGTCTGTCTCCCAAGTTGGTTTATAATTGATGAGTAGTCTAATGGGAGTCTCTATTTAATGGCAGAGTTCGGTCTGCTCCAGGCTGGTGAGAAAAGACATTCTGTACTTTGGTCTGATAATGGTAACAACGCTGTTACTGAATTTTCGCACCCAATTCATTTAAATTTGGTCTTATTACTTAGTTTGGTAGTATTTTTAAAGCACATATGGTAATATGATCAAATTAATAAAATGTTCAGTACACTTGTGTGAAGATGGTAACAACGCTGTTACTGAAACATCGCGCACATTTTACTGATTTGGATGTGGTGGTCTTGTTACCTTGTGTTTCAAATCTAAAATCTACAACTTTAAAGCCATTTCTGAAACTAGTTTTTAGAGGCAACAAGGAACAAATTGGGAAGAGACAAATTGGAAGTGAAGAGTGCCCGAACATGGTGCTGGAGGGAGGTAAAAATAGAAAGAGATGGTAACAAAAACAAACAACTGAGGGATCTATCAGAAAAACCTGCTCTGGTGAATGCAACTAACGTGACTGTAGTCAGCTGTTGAGTGACATTTTGACATTGTTACAACCTCTCTGACAACACCTAGTTACAGAGACAAATGTCCACAAGGTAATAAGACCAAATCCAAATAAATAAATAGTGTGTGACGTTTCGGTAACAGTGTTGTTACCATCTTCAGACAAAAGTACTGAACAATTTATATCATACCATTCAGTACTTTTGTCTGAAGATGGTAACAACGCTGTTACCGAAAAGTCACACACTATTTATTTATTTGGATTTGGTCTTATTACCTTGTGTTTATAATCTATAATCCAAATTGTGCCTTATCAGAGACAAAGTGTCCTTTATAAAGAGGTGTCCTTTTACTGGAGAGTTGCTAATTACAGTAGAACAACACATCTCTAAAGGACAACACCTGGTTACAGAGCCTAAGTGGCCTTTAGGGAAAAGTGTCAACATCACTTAAGACTTCATATTGTTATAAACCATGTTGTTGTTACAGTAAAATGACGGACCGCATGGTCCTCTGCTATTTATTCATTGATGCTCGCTAGAAATCAAATATTCTTAAGTGCAATCTTCTTCTTCTTCTTTCTTATCTCCACTCAATCATATTAGGGTATCAAGCTTGTAGAGCTTGAGACTTGACAAACATTATGACTGGGTGAAGTAAAATACGTCTGCCTTTGTCATTAAGACTGGGAGCACTTCTCAGTGGCAGGCCGACTTAGCTCCAAAAGAAATGGCCACCTCTGACATGAGGAACAGACACCATGTGCAGCCGCTCCTAACTTGGATTACAAACGCTGCTCATCCTATATCCCTGGATTAGGAGCCCTTACAGGGTACTATCAGCCGGGCCAGCTGAGCCCAGGATTTTTAGTGAGCTTGGTACTGCTCCCCCTCCTCCTTTTTCATCAGGGCTTGGGACCGGCAAAGGCGGAGTAAAATAAATTCTCTGTAAAGGACAACATCCAGTTGCAGAACCAAAGTGTCCTTTAGGGAGAGATGTCCTCTTACTGGAGAGTTTCTAATTAGTAAAAATGGTATTTCTGGTGATGAAAACTATATTTTTTAGAGAGATGTCCTCTTAGAGGAATGTTCTCTTACGGAGGTACTGCCATCCCCAGACATTGCTATAACCACAGTTTAAACAATCGCGACTTAGCAGCTAAGATTCACAAAGAACCCACAAGACCAAATCCAAAAGTTTACCTTCTCTGTGAGCTGAAGAAAATGAGTTCCAAAGTGAATATCATGGATGATCATACCTCATCATTTTGGTTCCTTAGGATTCTGATGTTATTGTAAAGGAGATCACCTCCTCTAACACCAGTTAAGAGGACACACCTCTCTCTAAAGGCCACTTTGGCTCTGTAACTAGGTGTTGTCCTTTACAGAGAGGTTGTTCTACTGTAATTAGTAACTCTCCAGTAAGAGGACACCTCTCCCTAAAGGACACTTTGGCTCTGCAACTAGGTGTTGTCCTTTACAGAGAGGTAGTTCTACTGTAATTAGCAACTCTCCAGTAAGAAGACACCTCTCTCTAAAGAACACTTTGGCTCTGTAACTAGGTGTTGTCTTTTACAGAGAGGTAGTTCTACTGTAATTAGCAACTCTCAGTAAGAGGACACCTCTCTCTAAAGAACACTTTGGCTCTCTAACTAGGTGTTGCCCTTTACAGAGAGGTAGTTCTACTGTAATTAGCAACTCTCAGTAAGAGGACACCGCTCTCTAAAGGCCACTTTGACTCTGTAACTAGGTGTTGTCCTTTACAGAGAGGTTCTACTATAATTAGCAACTCTCAGTAAGAGGACACCTCTCTCTAAAGGCCACTTTGACTCTGTAACTAGGTGTTGCCATTTACAGAGAGGTTCTACTATAATTAGCAACTCTCAGTAAGAGGACACCTCTCTCTAAAGGCCACTTTGACTCTGTAACTAGGTGTTGCCATTTACAGAGAGGTTCTACTATAATTAGCAACTCTCAGTAAGAGGACACCTCTCTCTAAAGGCCACTTTGGCTCTGTAACTAGGTGTTGCCATTTACAGAGAGGTAGTTCTACTGTAATTAGCAACTCTCAGTAAGAGGACACCTCTCCCTAAAGGCCACTTTGACTCTGTAACTAGGTGTTGCCATTTACAGAGAGGTTCTACTATAATTAGCAACTCTCAGTAAGAGGACACCTCTCTCTAAAGGCCACTTTGACTCTGTAACTAGGTGTTGCCATTTACAGAGAGGTTCTACTATAATTAGCAACTCTCAGTAAGAGGACACCTCTCTCTAAAGGCCACTTTGACTCTGTAACTAGGTGTTGTCCTTTACAGAGAGGTTCTACTATAATTAGCAACTCTCAGTAAGAGGACACCTCTCTCTAAAGGCCACTTTGACTCTGTAACTAGGTGTTGCCATTTACAGAGAGGTTCTACTATAATTAGCAACTCTCAGTAAGAGGACACCTCTCTCTAAAGGCCACTTTGACTCTGTAACTAGGTGTTGTCCTTTACAGAGAGGTTCTACTATAATTAGCAACTCTCAGTAAGAGGACACCTCTCTCTAAAGGCCACTTTGACTCTGTAACTAGGTGTTGCCATTTACAGAGAGGTTCTACTATAATTAGCAACTCTCAGTAAGAGGACACCTCTCTCTAAAGGCCACTTTGACTCTGTAACTAGGTGTTGCCATTTACAGAGAGGTTCTACTATAATTAGCAACTCTCAGTAAGAGGACACCTCTCTCTAAAGGCCACTTTGACTCTGTAACTAGGTGTTGCCATTTACAGAGAGGTTCTACTATAATTAGCAACTCTCAGTAAGAGGACACCTCTCCCTAAAGGACACTTTGGCTCTGTAACTAGGTGTTGCCATTTACAGAGAGGTTCTACTATAATTAGCAACTCTCAGTAAGAGGACACCTCTCCCTAAAGGACACTTTGGCTCTGTAACTAGGTGTTGTCATTTACAGAGAGGTAGTTCTACTGTAATTAGCAACTCTCAGTAAGAGGACACCTCTCCCTAAAGGACACTTTGGCTCTGTAACTAGGTGTTGTCATTTACAGAGAGGTAGTTCTACTGTAATTAGCAACTCTCAGTAAGAGGACACCTCTCCCTAAAGGACACTTTGGCTCTGTAACTAGGTGTTGTCATTTACAGAGAGGTAGTTCTACTGTAATTAGCAACTCTCAGTAAGAGGACACCTCTCCCTAAAGGACACTTTGGCTCTGTAACTAGGTGTTGTCATTTACAGAGAGGTAGTTCTACTGTAATTAGCAACTCTCCAGTAAAAAGACACCTCTCTCTAAAGAACACTTTAGCTCTGTAACTAGGTGTTGTCTTTTACAGAGAGGTAGTTCTACTGTAATTAGCAGCTCTCCAGTAAAAAGGACACCTCTCTCTAAAGAACACTTTAGCTCTGTAACTAGGTGTTGTCTTTTACAGAGAGGTAGTTCTACTGTAATTAGCAACTCTCCAGTAAAAAGACACCTCTCTCTAAAGAACACTTTAGCTCTGTAACTAGGTGTTGTCTTTTACAGAGAGGTAGTTCTACTGTAATTAGCAACTCTCCAGTAAAAAGACACCTCTCTCTAAAGAACACTTTAGCTCTGTAACTAGGTGTTGTCTTTTACAGAGAGGTAGTTCTACTGTAATTAGCAACTCTCCAGTAAAAAGACACCTCTCTCTAAAGGCCACTTTGGCTCTGTAGTTAGGTGTTGTCCTTTACAGAGAGGTTGTTCTACTGTAATTAGCAACTCTCCAGTAAAAAGACACCTCTCTCTAAAGGCCACTTTGGCTCTGTAGTTAGGTGTTGTCCTTTACAGAGAGGTAGTTCTACTGTAATTAGCAACTCTCCAGTAAGAGGACACATCTCTCTAAAGAACACTTTAGCTCTGTAACTAGGTGTTGTCCTTTACAGAAGAGGTTCTACTGTAATTAGCAGCTCTCCAGTAAGAAGACACCTCTCTGTAAAGAACATGTTAGCACTAGGTGTTGTCAGAGAGGTAGTTCTACTGTAACATTGACTTAGGGCTGGTGTGTTATAAAGAGAGCAGAAATTTATTTACACGCTAGGGACTTGAGATATAAACAACAAACCTTTCTTTGTTCAGGCATGACAAAATAGAAAGACAAAATGTCGGCCAAACAATGAGTTTACTGAATCTCCACAGAGCCGGTAGTTGGACATAGAGGAGCGGAGAATCTTTGAAACTACAGGTCTATAGCACCCCCTCTTGGGACTCACCAAAATAGGGTGATATAGAGAGGGGGTGCTATAGACAGGTCACTTTTAATGTAAATCACATCGTACTACGTATTTAAAATCAGGCGCTATAGAAAGGGGGTGCTATAGACAGATCACTTTTAATGTAAAACGCATCGTACTACATATTTAAAATCGGGCGCTATAGAGAGGAAGGCGCTATTTAGAGGGGGCGCTATAGACAGGTTTAACTGTATTCCAGAGAAAAGATATATTCATTTTAATCTGCATCCTGACAAAAAAACATTCCAACAGATCAGCCCATCTATAAATAACCCGCAAATCAATGTGTCAACTGTCAAACTTATCCTGTTTGATAAGTAGCCGAGATAACAAGTGTGAGGATTGATAGCTCTGACATCACTGCAGGATAACAATGGTTGTTACTTAGTCCATGTACAGGACATCATGGTCAATCAAACTTTCCTATAACAACAACACATCACTTGACACCAAAGTTTTATCTTTCCATAACCATGTTTCACACACAGAAGCCTTTACTAAGGCATACAGTTTTATACATGGAGTTACCACGGAGTCTGTAAATGAAATGAATACAAAAAAGTAAAAGCTAATCCTAAGTTATAATTCTACTGTCATAAAATTGATGAGGCACAATTTGGATTGTAGATTATAAACACAAGGTAATAAGACCAAATCCAAATAAATAAATAGTGTGTGACGTTTCGGTAACAGCGTTGTTACCATCTTCAGACAAAAGTTACCGAAACGTCACACACTATTTATTTATTTGGATTTGGTCTTATTACCTTGTGTACTGTCATAAAAGTTTATGTCCATAGTTTATTTGAATACCATTTCTGAGATTCTACCCTTCACATTGTAGCATATAAAAGCAGAATAGTAGTTCATAGGCGGCCATTTCTTTTGGAGCTAAGTCAGTGGCCTGCCACTGAGTAGTGCTCCCAGTCTTAATGACAAAGGCATTAAGTGCAATTCTCAGCCTGCAACCCCAAGACATATTATTGACTGTATTGACTCATCCATTGATGAGCTCTACTCTTCCCCGGCAGACACCATCAAAAATCTCAAGCTTTACAAGCTTGACACCTTAGTGTGATTGAGTGAAGATAAGAAAGAAGAAGAGAAGAAGAAGATGACAAAGGCATTCTACTTCACCCAGTCATGAGTCTCAAGTTCTACGAGCTTAATACCCTAATATGATTGAGTGGAGATAAGAAAGAATAAGAAGAAAGAACGCAGAATGATCCAATACAGTATTAGAACTCTAAGAAGCAGTCTGGTAGATTATATATTGGAGAAACCGCTGGGAGGGTTCAACACTGAGGAGCCACACATGCCTTCCCAATATATTTTCATCACAGTAAGGGCAGTAGATGTTTGTTTTATGTGTAAAAGAAACATTCATGGTTAAATGATTTAATTTCCTATGTTATAACCCCATGTTGCTGTTATAACAGCAACTAAAACAATTGAGATATAAAACTTAGGACTTTAGAATACAAGAAAATAAGACAGCATTGCTGTTGCAGAAACGTCACACACTATTAAATTATTTGTATTAGGTCTTGTATTTCTTCAGGATATTTTAGGAACACAAGGTAATAAGACCAAATCCAAATAAATAAATAGTTTGTGACTTTTCAGTAACAAATTTTTATTTATTAACACTATGTATTTATATTTGGCATCTTATTACCTTGTGTTTCTAATCTATAATCCAAATTGTATATGTAATCATTCAAGATCTTTTAAAATAAAACTTTTATAATCATTTTTGGAATCATCTAGATCAATGTTACCCATTGTATTACTTGTTCTTACATAAAGCACAATTTGGATTATAGATTATAATACAAGAAAATAAGACCTAATCCAAATAATTTATTAGTGTGTGATTTTTTCGGTAACAGCATTGTTACCATCATCAGACAAAAGAATAACAAATTGTCTGATGATGGTGACAATGCTGTTACCGAAACGTCACACATTATTAAATTATTTGGATTAGGTCTTCTTGTATCTATTTGTTCTTCCATAGAATCTAAAAAGTGTTTTTAACAAGATCGGCAACCACTCTGGAGTTCTCTCTATAGCACACCCATTAAAATTAATTCCTTTCCCATCTGGTAGATGGCGCTCTACTCCATCACCAAGCTAAACAAGCCTTGAGAATTGGGGAAGTCTCCTTCAAAAAAAAATTCCAAATTTTCAAATTTACAAAAAAAAAAAAAACTTTCCCTGAAATCTATTTTTGTCACCACATTTGCACGCTCTAGTGATGCAACTTTCTATATACAGTAGAACTACCTCTCAGTAGAGGATAACACCTAGTTACAGAGGCAAAGTGTTCTTTAAGGAAATCTGTCCTATTACTGGTGTGCAGCTAATAGGTAAAAAGGGATATTTTAGTGATGAAAACTGTCTTTTGTAGAGAGGTGTATATATAAAAAGTGTTTATTGAAATTATATATATATGGGGGTCGGTGGAAGGCTGGTTAAACCGTTTGGTTTCGACCACTACGACCCGGGTTCGATTCCCGCATTGGACACTTTTTATGTTTAAAAAAAAATGCTCCAATGGCCCCCCGATTCTTGCAAAAGTCCAACCCCACCAGCGAGTGCAAGTAACCAAACGGGGCTCTGGCACATTTGTAAGTGCAAAGTCAAACTGCTTTCACATGTGTAGACATGTGGTGCGCTTACAGTAAAAAGCAGTCGCTAACTACCCACCATGATTATCATGGTCTGTACCACATGTACTAGGGATAAGCAAAAAAAAATATATATATATATATATTTTTTTTTTTGTATTGATAAGACACAACTTGGATTATAAAAAACAAGGTACTAAGACCAGGCACACATTTTTTTTTTCTTTCTTTCAGTAACGGCGTGATTACCCTCATCAGACAAAAGTACTGAATGAGAAATTATACCATAGCATGTTTTAAATAGATACTGTTATCATCAAGTATGTAAACAAGATAGCAGATAAGAAGAAGATGGAATTGGTTGTTGTTTTGAGAGAACTGGATGGTCAGCCATCAATACATTTCTCTACTAAAATTACAGAGTTAGGATTATAAGATACAATGTGGATTATAGATTATAAACACAAGGTAATAAGACCAAATCCAATGATACGGTACAATTTGGATTATTCTATATACAGTTACGAGCGTCATTCTTCATCAGTCATCTCTGTCACCGTTTGCTTTTTTTTGGAATGGCGCCCTCCTATTGGTCGGCTACGATCACGCCACCTTTCCCCCCCCCCCACTCGCTTTTTCGTTTTTGTAACCATTGTGTTGGAGCAGGTCGCTCCTTAAATAAATGCATATATTAGTTAATAACCAAATGGAATCCTCTCTTTCTTTTTCCCAGTAAGAGACGCCTACGGAAGCCAACAGTACATAGACAGATAAAGCACATAGGCTATAGTTATTAACTAACATATGCATTTATATAAGGCGCCAATTTATAATTGTAACAAATAGTATTTGAATCAAAACATTCAATCGGGTAAAACACGGGCGTTGCCCGGGTCATTCGGCTAGTAGATTATAAACACAAGGTAATAAGACCAAATAAATCAATAGTGTGTATTTATTTATTTGGTCTTATTACCTTGTGTTTATAATCTATAATCCAAATTGTGCCCTATCATTTTTATAGACTTCAATGGACCTAAGAAGTTATTCTTCCTATGAGCTGAAGAAAATGAATTCCAGCAACACACTATTTATTTATTTGGTCTTATTACCTTGTGTTTATAATCTATAATCCAAATTGTGCCTTATCATTTTTATAGACTTCAATGGACCTAAGAAGTTATTCTTCCTATGAGCTGAAGAAAATGAATTCCAACAACACACTATTTATTTATTTGGTCTTATTACCTTGTGTTTATAATCTATAATCCAAATTGTGCCTTATCATTTTTATAGACTTCAATGGACCTAAGAAGTTATTCTTCCTATGAGCTGAAGAAAATGAATTCCAACAACACACTATTTATTTATTTGGTCTTATTACCTTGTGTTTATAATCTATAATCCAAATTGTGCCTTATCATTTTTATAGACTTCAATGGACCTAAGAAGTTATTCTTCCTATGAGCTGAAGAAAATGAATTCCAACAACACACTATTTATTTATTTGGTCTTATTACCTTGTGTTTGTAGAGTGAGGAAAACAATGGAACCTCATTATAAGGGTCTCCTTTATAACAGCAACTTGAACATCCTAATTGTAAGGACCCAAGTTTTAAGTCCCTATTGTTGTGAGAACCTTCTGTTATAACAAACCTAAAATAATTCCTATTTTATTAATCTGGTGAATAAAGGCTACGATGGGCAAGTGGGGATAGATTTGGTTTTTATCTTTAATGGCTTGAATGGCCTGGGGAATTCTTTGTTGTTTATAACACCCTCTTTTATAATTGGGCTATAACACCATAATTTCCTATTGTTGTAACCATGGTAATATCAACTGGCCTCTTTATTGCTTCTGTGCATTTGCCATTCTCCAATATGCTTTCACATGTGTAGACATGTGGTGCGCTTACAGTAAAAAGCAGTCGCTAACTACCCACCATGATTATCATGGTCTGTACCACGTGTACTAGGGATAAGCAAAAAAAAAAGGATTATTTTATTAAATAACTCCGCCTTTGCCGGTCCCAAGCCCAGATGAAAAAGGAGGAGGGGGAGCAGTAACAAGCTCGATAAAAAACCTGGATTCAGCTGGCCTGGCTGATAGTACAGCTGTCTGTTCCTGAAGTCAAAGACGGCCATTACATATTGGAGCTAAGTCAATGGCCTGTTACTGAGTAGTGCTTTCAGTCTTAATGACAAAGAGACAGATTCTACTTCACCCAATCATGAAATGTTTTCAAATCTAAAGCTTTACAAGCTTGATACCCTAATATGATTCGGTGGAGATAAGAAAGAGGAAGAAGATTTGATTAAATTAGGCATCATACAACTTGTTTTTCAATCTCACCTTCTTGCATTAGTCTACTTGTGGCAAAATTGAACAAAAGACCAAGCAAGCAAGTGAGCTCCTAGCACAAACACAGGCCCAAGGTACCGCCGGACAAGCTGTCAAGTCAGATGGACAGAACCAACTTCCAGGAAGTCTCTTCAGCCTCGACGTCACTTTCTTTGAGATAACACCAGTTCCTGTCTTCCAGATAAGTTGCCATTGACTCCTGCGGCAGTTACGCCAATTGGCTTCAAGACATGTGGAACTGTCTGGTCCTTGTGTTGGCCATAGGATGGCAATCACCATGATAGACAGCACCTAGTCTATTCCAATTCCCTCATACAAGGTAATAAGACCAAATCCAAATAAATAAATAGTGTGTGACGTTTCTGTAACAGCCTTGCAACCATCATCAAACAAAACAACTTCTTTCTTATCTCCACTCAATCATATCAGGGTATCAAGCTTGTAAAGCATGAGACTTTTGATGGTGTCTACCGGAGAAGAGTAGAGCTCATCAATGGATGAGTCAATGCAGTCAATAATGTGTTTGACAAACAAAAGAACTGAATATAACAATGCTGTTACTGAAACGTCACACACTATTAATTTGGATTTGGTCTTATTACCTTGTGTTTATAATCTATAATCCACATTGTACCTTATCACATAATCCCGTTCATCATGATGTGGTGCCATTTTTAATACGTAGGTCAGCCATTGTGGAACACCATCTGTTCTGTGAGCTCATTCTATTCACCTCTTCCCCTAATTTCTAATTCCAGAACCCATTGTTGAGTAAAATCAATCATTCCTCCAGGGAAAAGTGTCTTTTCAAAACATTTTTATTGTTCTCTAGCTTTCAGGCACAGACGTCCTTCTACAGGAGAAAACATGGTATAATTCGGCAATAGAACACAAGTTAAATATTAATCGGATACTATTTTACATATTCTATCTGGGGGGCAAAGTCTGACTGTGGTAGATAGCCAACCAATGACACCAGCTCACCCATCATCAAGTAAATAACTGACATTTTTGCAAGATTCGGGAGCTATTAGAGCATTTTTATATAAAAAAAAAAGTGTCCAATGTGAGATTTGATCCTCTGGGTCGTGGCTTTATAACTCTCTTGCACTAACCCCCACTCTTTTAACAATATAAATCAAAGCTATCATTAAAAGCTTACCTGTAAATGTTATCAACATTTTCTCTTTATTCCTTTCTGTCTGTAGCTTCCTTCCTGTCCACTGTAGCTGAAGCACTGAAGAAGAAACTGAATTACCCATCTTTTTAGCCTCATGGAGACTTAAGGACTAAGACTGCTCCTTTTCCAGGATGGTGTCTTCCCACATTTCACCATCTACAGGACCAAAGAGGACTCACCAGACCATCTCTTGGAATGTATGGAAGCCTCAAGACAGGACCTATATTCCAACCCTACCTAGATTATAAATTTAATCCAAGAATTCAGTCTCCATGACCTTGTATAACTTATACAGTGGAATAATTAAAAAAACAAACCACTTCCCATCTTCCAATTCCAGACCACATTCTGTCAGATCATCAAGCATCCTTCCTACCTCTCCCTCCATTCTCCAAGATGTATCACCCTCCAGTATGGACAGTCTCCCCATGATCCTCGGAGTACCATGTCCTGGGAACTGCCATTTCTATTGCATTAATGATAAGGCATGATTATAGATAGACCTACTCTCCAAATAAATCAAATAATGTGTGACATTTCAGTAACAGCATTGTTGCCATCATCCTTCATTCAGAACTTTTGTTTGGTAACAAAACATCTGTTTATTTGGTCTTATTACCTTAAAGTGTGTTAAGACACAATTTGGATTATAAACACAAGGTAATAAGACCAAATGTCCAAATAAAATAAATAGTGTGTGACATTTCGGTAACAGCATTGTTACCATCATCAGACAAAAGTACTGAAGCTGTAACAATGCACTTTAGCCAGTCAAAGTTTTATTTTCTTAATGTTTCAACAAAAATCTTTTGTCTTCGTCAGGAGATATAAATAAAAAATAAAGCATTTGCCAAGGTGTTAAAAATTGTTCTAAAAAAGACAATTTTAAACGCCTTGACAAATGCTTTATTTTTATTTCTCTTAACGAAGACAAAAGATTTCTGTTGAAACGTTAAGAAAATAAAACTTTAACTGGCCGAAGTGTCTATTTTGTTACATAACTATGAATGCGGCCAGGCAGCCTCTATCTTCAAGATATAACAATGCCAAAGGTCACACACACCTTGTGTTTGGGAGCTGCTATAACCAAGCTGGTGTTATGAAGAGGTTTTTACAGTAAGTATTCTCTGAATGATGACATTTCTGTAGCAGGGTTAATGGCACAATTTGGATTATAGATTATAAACACAAGGTAATAAGACCAAATCCAAATAAATAGTGTGTGACGTTTCGGTAGCAGCATTGCTACTGAAATGTCGCACGCTATTTATTTGGATTTGGTCTTATTACCTTGTGTTTTTAGCAGGGTTGTTACCTATATACATTAGAGAAGCTAGCAATGCCATAGTGACACAATATGCAAATTGCATAAGAAGAATCAACATATGCAAATCATTTACCAGGGAAAGAAAGAGGTCTAGGATTTGATGAATAGGGGGAAATAATGACCTTAAAGGTATTATTGATAGTTGTCTTTCCTGACAGTGGGGCTACATGTCGTGGCCAAGAGATAACCATGTTACAGACAACTGTCAAACCCTGGTGCATCAAGAGCGCAGTGTTGGTGGATCATTCCCTATGGATCCACACCATAGCACTTTCTTTCCCACATTCCTAAGTTTACTTAGTTGCCATGTTCTCTAAGGATCATCTTCTTCTTTCTTATCTCCACTCAATCATTTTAAGGTATCAAGCTTGTAAAGCTTTTTGATGGTGTTTGCCGGGGAAGAGTAGAGCTCATCAATGGATGAGTCAATAATGGGTTTTGGGGTTGCAGGTTGACACTTAGTACATAGTGGGAAAACCTTACAACCATTCTGGAAAGTCATTGTCCATAGATGACCAGACTTAAGTCTGGAAATCAAAGACTGTTGTTCTCTTGGGAGGACAGATGGATGATCTGTAAATTGTCTATTGACCATACTGGAGGAATTGAAGGGAGAAGTAGACACAGGAAGGATTGGTGTTCTAATAGAATGGAATTAGAAGATAGGAAGAGTTATAAGGTAACAAGAGAAAATTGTGTCAATTGAGCATAGATTCATTAGAAGTTGACTATACTGGAGGGATTGGAGAGAGAGGTAGACCCTGGAAGGATTGGTGTTTCATAATGTAATAGAGTGGTGTCTTGATAATTGGAAGATAGGAAGTGGTGAAAGGAACTGCTCAGAACTCAATGGTGTACCAAGATGGCCGACCTCTATGTATTGAATATAGAATATTCTACTTTCCATAAGATAAAAAATCACTTCAGCCAGATTCCAAGGTGTTATCCTGCTCGAATAACAAATTAATCCAGTTTTTCCGAGAGCTGATTTCTTTTCCAAATCTTACCAATAGTGAATCTCCATTTTGCATATCTCCATTTTACATATGCAACAGCTAGGCCAAATAAAGTAACTATCAGGAGATTCCCAAGTTTGTCTACATGCCTGATTGTACTAACCTAACCTAACTTAGTTTAATCTATGATAAAGCACAATTTGGATTATAGATTATAATACAAGAAAATAAGACCTAATCCAAATAATTTATTAGTATGTGACGTTTCGGCAACAGCATTGTCACCATCATCAGACAAAAGAATAAATGATTAAATGAATAAACATTCTTTTGTCTGATAATGGTGACAATGCTGTTGCCGAAATGTCACACACTATTAATTATTTGGATTAGGTCTTATTTTCTTGTATTAGTTTAATCTAAAACTAACCTAAACCTAGCATATTTATACACTCAGCGGCACATGTATCATGGCAAAACATTGGGAATTGTCCCAACTATCCTTTATGAAATCATTATAGTGAGATCTCAACACCTTGTTTAGTTGAGATGGCAGGGATCTCACCCATCTATTGTAGGATTCCACATTTAAGACAGATCAGAGTTATGCTATATTTATGCTTATGAGGTGATACAGCAACGTCTTTACAATAAGAGAGGAGACAAAATGAATCAAATCTAGAAAAAAGAAGTGAGGACTTCTCGGTCATTAAAGTCTGAGAGGCAAGGCCTTCAGCCAGTTCAGGGCTTCCGGGGTGACAGAGTGGAGATTGGAGATTCCTCCATTGAATAGTTATGCTATGTGGAGTCTAGATGTGATCTGTCACATGTTGGGGAGGTTTGAGGCTGTACTATAGATGTCACATGGGGTGTTTCAGTCACATGTTTTATTAAATCTGAGATGATGTGATGTGACATATGTAAATGAGGTTTGAGGCTGTACTATAGATGTCACATGGGGTGTTTCAGTCACATGTTTTATTAAATCTGAGATGATGTGATGTGACATATGTAAATGAGGTTTGAGGCTGTACTATAGATGTCACATGGGGTGTTTCAGTCACATGTTTTATTAAATCTGAGATGATGTGATGTGACATATGTAAATGAGGTTTGAGGCTGTACTATAGATGTCACATGGGGTGTTTCAGTCACATGTTTTATTAAATCTGAGATGATGTGATGTGACATATGTAAATGAGGTTTGAGGCTGGGATGACACGCAATCCCTGCGCAAGGATGACACGCAAAATCGTGAAGCGTTCCACATGTTTTATTAACTCTGAGATGATGTGATGTCACATATGTAAATGAGGTTTGAGGCTGTACTATAGATGTCACATGGGGTGTGATCTGTCACATGTTTTATTAACTCTGAGATGATGTGATGCGACATATGTAAATGAGGTTTGAGGCTATACTATAGATGTCACATGGGGTGTGCTCTGTCACATGTTTTATTAAATCTGAGATGATGTGATCTGTCACATATGTAAATGAGGTTTGAGGCTGTACTATAGATGTCACATGGGGTGTGCTCTGTCACATGTTTTATTAAATCTGAGATGATGTGATCTGTCACATATGTAAATGAGGTTTGAGGCTGTACTATAGATGTCACATGGGGTGTTTCAGTCACATGTTTTATTAAATCTCAAATGATGTGATGTGACATATGTAAATGAGGTTTGAGGCCGTACTATAGATGTCACATGGGGTGTGATCTGTCACATGTTTTATTAAATCTCAAATGATGTGATCTGTGATTGAAAACCAACGGTTTAGACCATCCTTCCACCGATCCCCAGATGATATGATCTGTCACTTGTAGGTGAGGTTTGAGGTCATAGATGTCACATGGGATCTGTCATTGGTAGACTGAGGGATCATCTTAGGGTTTAATACATTAAAACATTCACCAGTTTCACTTGACACCTAACACATCAATTTTCTCTCTGATACAAACCTCTGATAGAATTTGTAATCTTTATAAACAAAGTCTGTTATTGTCCTATCTCTAAAATATAATTAAATATTTGCTATAAACATAAACACATGTTGTTACCATCTTCAGACAAAAGTGCTGAATGTGAATGAAGATGGTAACAACGCTGTTACTGAAATGTCACACATTATTTATTTATTTAAATTTGATCTTATTACCTTGTGTTTATAATCTAAAATCCAAATTATACCTTGCTATAAACATGTATAAAATGTAGTTTAACATTACTCTCTGGATCCCCTCATTGTGTAGCATAATTGTATTTGCTGAATTTGTTTTAAGGTTCAGTCCAGCTTATATTGGGTGGAATTTTTTGGTAAACAATGAGTGGGACTGGAGTGGAGTACTTCTCTACACCATATATTTCTTTAATTTAAAAACTGTGTTGTCCGTGAACACATATCCCATTAATTAAATTTATAAAATATTCACATGTGTATAGGTATTATTCATCTTAAAACATATTTTTGAAATTCAAATATTTTAAACAATTATTTTTTTTCCCCCTGAATTGAAAGAGAAATTCTTGAACTGTCATTTTTATTGTCATAAAAATATTTGTGAATTTTTTTTTTTTTTGTACATTATAAATAAGAATTTATCAATTGACTTATACATGTCACATATTCGTCTGTTTAACACTACTTCATTAATAATGAATATAATTCTATACAAAACATTTTTAAAAGTTATTCGTTCCAAATTTATTATATTTTCAATAAAAGTTTAACCTTTACAAATGGTAAAAACAAAACATATAACTTCGTTAAATGAGGCTGTTATAAAAAAGATCAATGTATACGTTAACTTTGCGTGGCCTTGTTGTTTTGTTTTCATCCGAGCAAATGTTTACTTTTTATTATTTTTGTAGAGCGAGATGCCACATCCAACACACCTTGACATTTTACGTCTGACTCAGAAAAACTTTAACCATCTGAAATGCGTGGAGCAACAATGGAATTGGTAAATACCAAGGATGGTGATGTATTTAAGGTGAATTTTAAGGGAAATTTTCACTTGCAAAGGTCGATGGAGAAGTGACATGCACTAAAAATACTAACCCATAGTTCTGTTCCCCAGCTCATTTTTGTTAATGATGTCAAGGCAATAAGGGCATCGTAAAGGTGTTTCTAATTTTATTTATAAATAAAAGGAAAATACTTAATAACAGACGGTAAAATTGCTACGAAAAACCATTTAAAGAAATTTGAAGATGATGATAACTTTCAAGGGCCCTTTTTTTTTTTTTGTCATTTATTTTCATTGTATTAAAATTGTCACTTTTCTTTATAATGTATTTTGAAGTTACTCTTTGTATTATCAATTACTACACATTTAAAAATATTTTCTTGTAAAAAAATTGAAGTTTAAATTTTCTCGTTTTTCTTGTTATAATTATTCAATTAGAAAATATATTTGAAAATATTTTCAATTAATGAAATAATTCTATATTTTTTAGCTGCTTGCACCATAAATTAAAATACTCTCAAAATTTTTAAAGAAGAGAGAGAGAGAGAAGAAAAAATTAAAATTTTATACTTTCCATTTATTAAATGTATTTATTATTCACAATAACAAATAGAGGCAAATTTTCAGAAAATATTATGTGGAAAATATTTTGAAAATGATAAAGAAAAATTGTATTGGTTGGGGGACAGCTTCTTGTTCCAAGCCTCCTAAGTATTTTTAAATGCTTTTGTTTGATAGACATATTTAAAATAATGGCACATTAAGAATTTTACATAACTTGTTAGATATTTCATAATTAGAGCATGAGATTTTTTTATTCCACCCTGGCAATCACGGTAAATATTTTACATATTCTACCACTCAGATGCTCGCTCGTGATTCGTAACCCTTAAATTTTTTCACTGGAATACTTTCTTCGCCCTCTATTGGCTCTTTTACCATTTTCTCCTATGGTTTGTCATTGAGGCCTGTGTGAGAAACAGAGTTCATGATTCATCTTATTGTAAAAATATATATTTTGATCTAGATAGATATCTCTATTATATATAAAAATTTGAGGATAAAAAAAATGTTTATATATATATCATAAGTTGTAAAACGACGTTTGACAAGTTTTACCGCAAGTGTGAAGAAATGTCGGGTAATAGTTTCACAAAACACTGAAGCGAAATTCGGTAGAAGAATTCGCTGTGATGATTCTTTGTGGGCTGTTGCAAGGATTTAAATAAGATCACTAAATAGCAGAAAGGAGAGGGTAAAAATTTCCTTCTAACTAACTTTATTTAATACGACTTAAGAGGACAGAGGAAATCACCCAACTGGTCGGTAGCAGACCAAGCCGTGTTCTAGTCCTTTGTTGGCGGCTGGCGCCGCCGGGGCTTGTTTGTTTTACTGTCACCCGAGAGCCGTCTGGACGGCGTCCGGAATAATGGATCTCCATTATTCCACAGCAAGTGTTTCTTTTAAACGAAAAAATCGTAATTTATTTTAGGGAGAAATAAGGAATATTCCTATCCTTAGAGATGAAGTATGAAAGGATGATGTTAAAACTATTTTACCGAGCATTTTTTACTTTTGTACATAGAATGAAGGACTTAGGTGAAGGGAGACATCTACATGGTCGGGGAAAACTCCCAGCTGCGAGCCCCAGGACAAAGGTCGATCGATGCCCGGGGAGAAAAAGTCAAGTGGACGTGTGGAATGTGTTTGGTTGTTCTGCGAGCCCCGTGCGGGCCATGTGGCGTCATCTTTTTTTTTTTCTTAGTTAGCAGCAGCGGCCCAGGCGGAGCAGACGCGCCTGAGAAATATCCTACAAGCAGCGTCTTGTGGACGGAAAGACGTCTGAGAAGTATCCTACAAGCAGCGTCTTGTGGACGGAAAGACGTCTGAGAAGTATCCTACAAGCAGCGTCTTGTGGACGGAAAGACGTCTGAGAAGTATCCTACAAGCAGCGTCTTGTGGACGGAAAGGACGTCTTGGAGTATCCCTCAAGCGGCAACTTGAGGACGGAAAGGACGTCTTGGAGTATCCCTCAAGCGGCAACTTGAGGACGGAAAGGACGCCTTGGACATCGCACGAGCCGCGACAAGAGGAAGCCAAGCGAGCGACGGTGCTGCCACCCGAGGTACTGTGTGAACACAAAACTCGACACCCCCCTGTCACTTATTTTTTATCTCCCTTCCCTAAGATTAGTTAATTTTACCTTTTTTTTGCTTAACCTTGTTTCTTGTTTTTTATGCATAATTCTTTATATATAAGTATAATTTTGCTTAACCTTCTTTCTTGTTTTTCATGCATAATTCTTTATATATATAAGTATAATAGTTTTTAGCCCTTTTTAATTTTTAAATAAAACCCTTTATTTATACTGTGTAAGTGTGCATTTATTCCCCCATTGTTTTTCCTTTCAATCGATCACCCTTTTTTATTTTTTTTAAACGAACACGAACATTTTGGTGAGCCGGACGTGATCGATTTAAAGGAAATATGGAGGAAATGGATGCAATTAAAAAGCGCAGAAAAGCCATAAGAGGTACTTTCACTAGAATTATTAATGAAATAAATGGGGAATTTGAAAAGTCTCAAATTGATAGGAATGATATTTATTCTAAGTTTAATAGACTAGAGTCTTATTACACGAAACTTGTAGATCTAAACGAAAAATATCAGGCTTTATTGGTAGTGAAAGAAGGGATTACAGAGGAAAGTATTGATAGGGAATGGCAAGATTGCGATAAATATGAAGAGGAAAAGTTTGATATTCAACAGAAAGTCAGTGTATTACGGAATCCCGATAAAGAAGAAACAATCCCGATTGCTAGCGAGGACACTGTAATAAATGTGAAATTACCAGAGTTAGCCCTAAAAACCTATGATGGCTCTCTGGAAGGTTGGTTGCCTTGGTGGGCGCAGTTTTCGAAAATTCACGAAAATAAGAATTTATCCGATAGCGACCGGTTTTTATATTTGCGTCAAGCAATTGTACCAAATTCAGAAGCCTATCGTGTTGTAGCAAGCTATCCCGTTACAGGCGCCAACTATGCTTTGGCAGTACAAGCCCTACAGGAGCGATTCGGTGACCCGAATATACTGACAGAACTATATGTCAGACGTCTATTGAATTCGGTTATATCTAATGTAAAGAAAGAAAATAGAAATTTAAGCAGTCTCTACGACGAACTGAGCAGTCACCTCCGGTCGTTAGAGACATTGGGCATTGATCCCCAGTTGTCGGGTATTTTTTTATACCCTCTTGTCGAGTCTTCATTACCTTCGGATATTTTGAAAATATGGCACAGGCATCCTTCTTCGGGTTATGGTATGGAGTTAGCAAAACGGGAAGAGTCAGATAAAGGGGTTGGAGGAGCTCAAGAAAGGCTCAGGTTATTATTGGACTTTCTAAAAGCCGAAGTAAGGAGTGCTCAACGGCTGAAATTTGTGGAAAAAGGCTTTAAGCAGGAGGAACCCTATAAAAGGTCTTACAATGATGGGACCAGAACAAGGAGCAATTTCAGACCCGCCACTGTGTCTAGTCTGTTCGGAGGGCGAACTAATATAAAATGCTTCTTTTGTGAAAGAACAAATCATGCGAGTCATCAATGCCGCTCCATAATGAAAATGTCTCCGGGAGAGAGAAATAATAAAATACGTAGTGCCCATCTATGTTTCAAATGCTTAAGATAGGGACACATACAGAGTCAGTGCCGAGAACAATTGGAGTGTAAAAACTGTGGGAGAAACCACTTGGAAGTTTTATGTGAAGGAAATTCTTCTAACCGGTTAACGAAACCAGGAAGAGAAAATCTAAAGGAAAATGCACCTGAACCCATTGCATCGCTTTCTAGTCAAGCCTGCACCGGTCAGGTCTTGCTGATGACCACGGTAGCACTGTTAAGAGGCCCAAATGCCTCTAGAAGGGTTAGAATTCTCCTCGACAGTGGTAGTCAGTTTTCGTATATCAAACAGTCGTTAGTCTGGAGTATAGGAATAGAAAGAAAAGGCGAAATAACCATAGCTAAAAGTCTTTTTGGAGGTAATAAGATTGGTGAAGAAAAGCACGGTAAATTTATGTTAGAATTAGAGAATTTAGGTAATAAAAGAGATGTGATCCATATTGAGGCGCTGGATCAACGTAAAATTTGCGACGCCATACCACCTTTGCCAAAAGGAGACTGGTTAGAAAAATTGAAGATTAAGGGCATAATATTGTCTCAGGACAATTTTAAAGGACAAGAGATTGACATATTGATTGGTGCTAACTATCTAGGTATGATTTTGACAGGAAAAATAGTTCAAGTTGAAGCAGATTTAACTGCGGTGGAAACGAAATTAGGTTGGACACTAATGGGCAATTCGCCAATTATTGATAGCAATGACAATGTGCAGCAGACTTTGAATCTGCTAACAACGCGATGCGATTTAAAGGATTTGTGGGATTTAGAAGTACTAGGCATTAGGGATCCTGTTGAAACTTGCTCCAAAGAGACCAAATACCAGGAAATAAAAGAAAAATTTATAATAAAAATTCAAAGACAAAGTGATCAGAGATATTCTGTAGGTCTACCTTGGAAGGTAGAAAAGGAGTCAATCCCCAGCAATCTTGACATAGCGATAAAAAGGTTAGATATAAGCACTAAGAAAATGACCTCACAGAATAAGTTGACCGAATATAGTCAGATCTTTAGAGACTGGCTGACTGAAGGACTCATTGAAAGAGTCGAGGAAAATCCTCTCGAGAGAAGAGGCTACTATTTACCTCACCGCCCTGTGTACAAGATGGAATCTAAAACGACGCCCATACGTCCGGTTTTCGATGCTTCTTGTCTAGGTCATAATGGACTATCTTTGAATCAATGTTTAGAAAAGGGACCGAATTTATTGGAAAGAATCCCTGAAATGATGATAAGATTTCGGGAAAATAAATTTGGAGTCACGGCAGATATAAGAAAAGCATTCCAGATGGTGGCGATTGAAGAATCTGAACGGAACTACCTCAGATTCCTTTGGTGGGAAAAGGAGAGCGATAGAGAACTAATAGCTTACAGGCATAAGATACTTGTATTTGGCTTAAACTGTAGTCCTTTTGTGCTGAACGCCGTAATAGAATACCATCTTCAATCAATAAGAGGCCCACTTGTTCAATGGGCAAAGATTTTAGCTCAATCCTTCTACATGGACAATTGTATTACCTCGCTGGAAACAAAGCAGGAAGTGCAGGAATTTCAAAAGGCCGCAATTGAAATTATGGACAGGGCGAAAATGGACTTACGAGAGTGGGAATATTCTCTGGAGGAAAACCCTGAAAAGGGGACTTGTACAAAAATATTGGGTGTTGTTTGGAATAAAATGGAAGATTCATTAAAATGCGAACTCCCTGACAATTTGAGTCTTCAACCCAAATTAACGAAAAGGCTGGTACTGTCCATAGTTCAGCGGATATTTGATCCACTTGGATTTTGCGCTCCAGTATTCTTGCCACCAAAGTTGTTACTGCAGCGATCATGGGGGCTGAAACTAGGTTGGGATACACCTCTACCCGAAAGTATGGCCCAGGAATTTCGAACCTGGTTGGATCAAATAAAATTCATAGAGTTAATAAATATACCGAGATATATGTGGAATGATCTCATTTTCCCTACAGAAGTTCATATCTTTTGTGACGCTAGTCAAATAGGCTATGGAGCTGTAGCCTATTTAAGGAGCGAAACGGGACGAGAAAATACTCTAACTTTGATTTGGAGCAAAGTCAGATTAGCTCCTATGAAGAGTATTACGATCCCTCGCTTGGAATTAATGGCCATGGTACTAGGAGCTAGACTAGCCAATGCAATCCAAGCTGCCTTGAAGAGAAAATGTGAAACAACTCTTTGGTCTGACTCTACTACCGCGCTAAGTTGGATAAAGAAAGAAATTGAGTGGAGAGTTTTCGTGAGAAACCGAGTCAGAGAAATACAGGCCACTACCAATTTGAACGATTGGAGGTTCGTTCCTAGTCAGTTGAACCCGGCCGATCTTCTGTCTCGAGGTTGCCCTCCAAGCCAGTTTGTGCAAAGCAGATGGTGGGAGAGCCCCGAATGGTTGAAAAAACCTAAAGAATTCTGGCCCAATTCAGAGTTCTCGATAAATCCAAAAGAAATAAAGGTTGAAGAAAACATTATGAAAACCAACATTAATTTGAACATCGATTATAAAGACTGGATACTGACAAGGAGGTCTAATTACTCTCTCAACATCAGGGTAATGTCCTATGTTTTAAGATTTTTAGGGAAACTTAAAAAACAGTCAACTGAAACAGGACTTTGAAAGTTTCAGAATTAGACTTGGCAGAAAAAAAGCTTATCCGAATGATTCAGGAGAAAGTCTCCATAGAGAAATCGAATGCAACCAAGAGTTTTAAAATATTAAAAAACATTGACGGACTTTGGTGTGTAGAAAGCAAACTTTTACATGGACAGGTCCCAGAAGAATTTAAAACTCCTATCATTCTACCAGGCGACCATCCCTTCGTAGAGCAACTTATATGGGAAGTGCACCTGAAGAATGGACATGTAGGCGTGCAATTCATTTTATCAAAGCTGAGAGAGAAATTTTGGATAATCAGGGGAAGGAAAACGATAAAGAAAATTATCAGTAAGTGCATTGCTTGCAAGAGACTTAAAGAAAAGTCTCTGCAAAGACCAATGGCAGCTTTGCCAGAAAACAGAATTGGACTGGGCAAACCCTTCCAAATTACAGGAGTTGATTTATTAGGCCCTCTTCATTTGAAAGAAGGTGGGAAAGTGTGGGTAGCCGCCTTTACTTGCGCCGTCTATCGCGCTATTCATTTGGAGTTGGTGAAGAGTTTAGAGACAGGAGTCTTCATGATGGCCCTCCATAGGTTTATTTGTCGGAGAGGGCGCCCCGAGAAAATATATAGCGACAATGGCACCAATTTCGCAAAACTTAATAGAATATTCAAGAGTTTGGATTGGACTAGAATTGAAAGGGAAACCTCAATTAAAAGGATACAATGGATTTTTATCCCTCCTTCTGCTCCTTGGTGGGGAGGATTTTGGGAAAGAATGGTTAGAACAATAAAGGAAATGTTGATAAAGATGCTAGGTCACAGGAAGCTGAAATATGTACAACTGCAGACTGCCCTTTGTGAAATCGAATCTATCATTAATAATCGACCCCTCACTTATGTCTCTGAAGACGACAATGATCTAAAACCGTTAACTCCTAATGAGTTTTTACAAAATGGTCCAGAGTCTAGCTTTCCTGAATTTGAAAATTTAAAGCCAGAAATGTTGCACACTAGATACAGAGAGTTAGGTCAACTGAAGAGAGAATTGAAGCAGAGATTCTTAAAGGAATATTTAGGCGCGCTGATTCAGAAATCCGAAAATATTGATAGAAGACAGTTGAAAGTAGGAGACGTTGTACTGATCGGGCAAGAAAATCTTAAAAGAATGTTTTGGCCTAAAGGGCGAATAGTAAATCTCATACCAGGAAAAGATGGAATAGTGAGAGTGGCCCATGTTAAAACATCCACAGGAACCTTGATCAGGGCTCTACAACGCTTACACCCTCTTGAAATATCCTCGAATGTTAAGACGATTCAAATGGACAATTCAAATACCGAACCCCAATCTGATGCATTTTTAGGAAATAGACCCAATATTGAATCCAGGGACTCTAGAAATAGATATGGTAGGGTAATCAGAAAGCCTGCAAGGTATGACTCGAAGGACTAGTGAAAGTACCTGTATGAAAAAAAAAGTGTAATATGTGTATTCTTTTATGTGTATTTTATGTAATGTAATAGGCATATCTACTCTTGTGTGTATTGTGTATTTATATGCTCTTTTGTCTTATACTTAATTTTGGCTTCTTTCGGAGCAAAATTTTGTGGGAGAATGTTAAAACTATTTTACCGAGCATTACTTTTGTACATAGAATGAAGGACTTAGGTGAAGGGAGACATCTACATGGTCGGGGAAAACTCCCAGCTGCGAGCCCCAGGACAAAGGTCGATCGATGCCCGGGGAGAAAAAGTCAAGTGGACGTGTGGAATGTGTTTGGTTGTTCTGCGAGCCCCGTGCGGGCCATGTGGCGTCATCTTTTTTTTTCTTAGTTAGCAGCCGCGGCCCAGGCGGAGCAGACGCGCCTGAGAAATATCCTACAAGCAGCGTCTTGTGGACGGAAAGACGTCTGAGAAGTATCCTACAAGCAGCGTCTTGTGGACGGAAAGACGTCTGAGAAGTATCCTACAAGCAGCGTCTTGTGGACGGAAAGACGTCTGAGAAGTATCCTACAAGCAGCGTCTTGTGGACGGAAAGGACGTCTTGGAGTATCCCTCAAGCGGCAACTTGAGGACGGAAAGGACGTCTTGGAGTATCCCTCAAGCGGCAACTTGAGGACGGAAAGGACGTCTTGGAGTATCCCTCAAGCGGCAACTTGAGGACGGAAAGGACGCCTTGGACATCGCACGAGCCGCGACAAGAGGAAGCCAAGCGAGCGACGGTGCTGCCACCCGAGGTACTGTGTGAACACAAAACTCGACACCCCCCTGTCACTTATTTTTATCTCCCTTCCCTAAGATTAGTTAATTTTACCTTTTTTTTGCTTAACCTTGTTTCTTGTTTTTTTATGCATAATTCTTTATATATAAGTATAATTTTGCTTAACCTTCTTTCTTGTTTTTCATGCATAATTCTTTATATATATAAGTATAATAGTTTTTAGCCCTTTTTAATTTTTAAATAAAACCCTTTATTTATACTGTGTAAGTGTGCATTTATTTCCCCCATTGTTTTTCCTTTCAATCGATCACCCTTTATTATTTTTTTTTAAACGAACACGAACAGATGAATTGTGAAGAGGATTCCCATCCCTAAGGATAGGAATAGTTGTTATTTCTCCTTAAAATAAATTACGATTTTTCGTTCAAAAGAAACATTTATGGTAAAACTTGTCAAACGTCGTTTTACAATCATAAACCGCATTATATTGTATTATATCACAAGTTTAATAATCATCTGGAGCCGTAAATTAGCAAAAGAACAAAATCGTGGGGCGAAGAGTTTCATGTGGTATTTTCATTTGTCCAAGAGAGATTTTGGGCATTTCTGCCCTTCTACAGGGGAAAAAAAGGTTCTTATTTTATTCCTGTAGAGGGGCCGAATTTCCCGAAAGCTTGGTTAAATAAAAACCCTACAAGAAACTCACGATTTTTTTTTTTTTTGAGAAAATAAAAATATTTATAGCTGTGACCTATGTCTAGGGAAATGTGAATGGTAGAAAAATTGTTTAAAATGACTAAATGAAAATCACTCTAGTAGAGAATTTATAGAAAGCTATTTTAAAATCTTTTTTATAATTGAAATACTCATATTACATCCTGTATTTGAATATGGAGCCTAATTTTGTCTATTGGCTGGTCATTGATCATTTATAGTGAAACCGTCTGCCTATTTTGAAGGAAATGTATGTATTTTTTCTATGAAATGTCTCCACTTAATATATATAAATATAACTGGAAATAAAATATTTCATAACTCTAATATATATCCCTGGATAAAATATTAATGGGACACCCAAAAATGGCCAGGTATTAAAATAAATAAAGTTTATTCATTTGAAAAAGAGGAAATTCTGTTGCATGAATAAGTCTTTCTTTTTAATTTAATGTGCCTCTGATGTTACATAGTAAGTATCTCATCCATGTGACATATTGTCAGCATGATATGTTTTAGGGAAAATGCATCTAGGAGACATATATTATTGCTCTTCTGTGTCTTCTGGGATTATATATTCATGTTTCCAGATGTACTGTTGGTCTTTCCTGCGCCCTCTACTTTTGATGGTGAGAACAAGGAAAAAGTCTTATCTGCCACAAAATTACTGAAAGTGGCAGTTGATGGGTTGTTATGAGAGATTTGATCGATTTTAACTGTGAACATTTTTTGTCCATTTACACTATGTTGAAATTTTGGCCTGATCAGTTCATCGAGAAAAACCTCTTCGCATTGTTCAGTCGTCTTTCAGCTTTGGAAAGACGAAAACTTCAAAGTTCCAAAAGTCGCTAATCACAAGACTCTGCACTATTTCCTTTAGATATTTCGAAGTCTGAAGCGATGCAATTCATGCTGACGCGTCGTCATTTTGGTCAATCCTCCTATTGATGATCTTCCATGCTGCTGAAGTATTAACCATCCTTGACATAGAGGCCGGCATTCATATTTCTATGAAAAATAGACATTTCGACCAGTTAGACTCTAGTTGCCTTACCATTTTTAATACCCTGGGACCAAAATTGGTCTTGATTATCCCGAAGTGTCTATTTTTTATAGAAATAACCATTCTCTCTTGGGTGACTTGATTTTAAAAGCACTCCAAAAAATATCCTCGCGATTGCTTCACAATTCTCAAAAGAATTCTGAGTTTGATCGTGAGCTGACATTGATGTCTAAAGAAACTACATCTTCGAAGGTAAGGTACACAATTATAGCGCGATGAAGGGTTAAATACAAAACCTAAATTATGAAATCCTCACTCGCACGATTTCTATGCACACCATTTATTAAGGTTAGCCTCTCAAAACACTGAATCAACGCATCCATGAGCTTTAAAACCTTTGTTGTTGTTGTTTATTCCTCAAGTCGTTTAAACAATCTCCATTAGGTTCCATTGTCTCAGCTTTTCTATTATAGTCCTGGGGTTTTCCCAGAGGTCTTTTTTGGAGGATTTGATACAATTCAATAGATGTTCGGGACTGGCTGGTTGCGAATCAAAAACTTTTATAATACAATAAATATAGTATGATACTTTTCAGACACTCTACATAAATACACATATATATATAAATGTATCAAAAGAGGCACATCTCCCTTTAAATGTGCATAAGAACGATGGCACTATTGCACCACTCTAGTAAAAACTTCCCTAGTGATGTTAAAGAATAATTAATAACAATACATTTATCGTCACTAGTAAAGTTTTATCTAGGGTGATGCAATAGCACCATCGTTTTTATGCACATTTAAAGGGAGAAGTGCCTTTTTGGTACACGAATATCATACTCCTGTACTTTATATTGAATATATAAAAATAATGGCGCTCTGCCTTATGAAAAGCACATGTGCTCCTGGTCAAGATATGCCTTTTTATTTTTAATAAAAATGTTATATAAATTTTTATTTATTTTATTTTGAATTATTTTTTCTAGTACTTGAAGGTGAACTTGAACGTGAAGAAGATCGCCAGATAATGCGGCTATACACTATATAAATTCATTGTTGATATTTTCCTTTGACCATCAAATGTTTAAAATAATAAATCACGAATTTTTTTATCAAACTCTTGTTTGAAAAAGGGTAGAACCTCAAAGCTCCCAATAAAATTATTACTATAAAAACTTAAGGAAAGTCACTTATTTAATCTTGTATCAACATAGTATGTATATTCCGAAACTGCCAAAACGTCAAACTCTTGTTTACTTGATTTTTCCCTCCCTCCATCTTAGTTGTTTAAACTCCTGTTATTTTGAACTCTTGATAAATTGAACATTTTCTCTGGTTCCTTGAGTTTCAAATTATCGAAAGTCGACTGTATATATAAAGGGAAAGGTGCCTCTTCTCTCTCTATATATATTTAACCTTATATAATCTTATATGGACGCTATAATAAATCAGTTTCAATCTCAATCTCTCGATATATATATGTATATTTATCAATTATTTTATATATTTATATCTATTTATTCATATATTTATCATTATATAATCTTATTTATTCATATTTATCCTATATTTAATCTTATATAATCTTATATGGACATTGTAATAAATCAGTTTCAATCTCTCTCTCTATCTCTACTACATATATATATTAAAGACAAAAACGGCATATCCTGACTGCTCAATGAACATCTTAAGAAAAAAAAGCATCTTCTGATCGTCAACTAAAAGTTGCTGATGGCTTGCGCCATCTGTCGGACTAAATATCAACTAATCGTTGATTTTTAATTATTCCAGAATTGGTCAAATTCCCTATCTTAATTAATTAAGAAAATCTAACCACGTACGCATTTCGGGCTGTTAGCCCTCATCAGGGTAGTGCAAGCGGTACCTCAACGACCAAAAAAGCTGGTCTTTGAGATATTCTGAAAAACCATGAAACAGGTATTTAAATCAGAAGAACGTGCGAACGCCAAGCAATATGAAAATTTGGCTAGATTTCCAATGTTTTGGTCAGATACCCGTACCACCAAGTGTATCAATACTTAAGTTCGTTTCAGAAAGATTAAATAGGTTGTTTTAAAAATGAAACTATAATCCCTCGTAGGCCAATCTTGCATAATTTCGTATCTGGGTACTGTTGGAAAAAAGAAGGAAAATATTTAAAAAAATAATAAATCAATGATCTTAAAATACTTTTAGACTGACAACACTGTAATATAAAACAGAGAACAAAGGAGTGTTTGTTTTGTTTACAAAATTAGTAATTGTAATGTAAATTGTTAAATGTTCTTTTCTTTCTCTCTTTGAAAATAATAAATTTAAAATACTTTTTTAAAAGGTAAAATTGCCTAATTCTTTAAAACCATTTCAGCTGTAAGTAAACTTGTTATTTGTTGTTTCATCGTCTGAACCATAAAAGATTCCCAACAGGTACAACCATTGAAATTTCCTAGATTTTATCCTGTTCTACCGAATGTTCTCTATTTCTATTTAGAATATCTTTAGAATTCTTTTTAAATACTTCCCACACTACTGGATGCTATCATTCTGGATTTCCTTTAATTTTCCTTCTGTCTAGCTTCCCTCTTAGATCCTATCTCCCTTCTTTCCATGTCTCCTACCTTCCAGTAACTTCATCCTCTATTCTCTTACACATCTTCTCTATTCTAAACCATCTCACATTAGACATTTTACCTACCAGATACAACAAATGGTCGAAAAAGAAGACATTAATAGAGCTATTATTTGTGTCTATCTTTTAATCTTTTCGTATATTTTATTCATTCATTCATCATTTCTCTTACACATTATGGACTGTATTGACTCGTCCATTGATAAGCTCTACTCTTCCCGGCAGACACCATCAACAAGCTTTACAAGCTTGATACCTTAGTGTGATTGAGTGGAGATAAGAAAGAAGAAGAACACATTATTGACTGTATTGACTTATCCATTGATAAGCTCTACTCTTCCCCGGCAGACACCATCAACAAGCTTTACAAGCTTGATACCTTAGTGTGATTGAGTGGAGATAAGAAAGAAGAAGATTATCAATCTGTACTTAACCCGGACTCCAGTAGTGTATGAAAGTCTCTCTGTCTGGATCATATATTTAAATTAAGAGAAAAGAGGCATCTCCTTATCGTTAAACTGAAAGTTACTTAAGGCTTACGCCATCTATCGGAATAAATATAAACTTTTCGTTGATTTTTCATTATTCCAGAAATGGCCAAATACCCATTCTTGATTAACCAAGAAAAGCTAACTACGTACGCCATTCGGGCTGTTGGCCCTCGTCAAGGTGGTGCAAGCTGTACCTCAATGAGCAAAAAAACTGGTCATTCAGGCATCCTGAAAAATCATGAAATGGGTTGGTGAAGAAATGTAGGGTAATAGTTTCACAAAACACTGAAGCGAGATTCGGTAGAAGAATTCGCTGTGATGATTCTTTGTGGGCTGTTGCAAGAATTTAAATAAGATCACTAAATAGCAGAAAGGAGGGGGTAAAAATCTCCTTCTAACTAACTTTATTCAATACATATTAAGAGGACAGAGGAAAACACCCGACTGGTGGGTAGCAGACCAAGCCGTGTTCTGTTAGTCCTTTGTCGGCGGCTGGCGCCGCAGGCATGTTTGTTTACTGTCACCCAAGCCGTCTGGACGCCATTATTCCACAGGGTATTTAAGGCCAGAAGTGCGTGAGAACGCGAAACAATGTGAAAAAATAGTACGAATATGAAATTGCACTGGGATAAGGTGAATAAATTAAGAAAAAAAGGCATCTCCTTATCTCCTACATTTCATTTTACTGCATCAATAAAGTGATTTTCTTATTTTGAGGAAAAATAATATCTCTGATTTTAAAAATTGTTTTTCCTTTTTTATTTATTGGTCTCTGTCTTTAAACTTACTAGGTGAATGTACTGTAAAACAGGCTCACGTGCACATGGGGAAAGGGAGAAAAAATTACTGTGTTATTTTGTTGTTGTATGGCGAATCCATACAGGGAAATGGGCCCCAATAAAAGCCTTTTTGTTGTTGTTGTACTGTAAAACAAATTGATTATTTTATCTATGAAAAGTGTGGTTGTTATATCTAATCGGTAGTTTTCTTATCTATAATTTTGTATTTTGACTCTTTGGAGTTGTTTCTAATGTTGTAAGGTTGCTGGATTGAAATTATTTCCTTGACAATTTAATCTATGATTATGGTTCTGACACGATTGATTTATTTATTTTCAATATTGACAGAGATATCTAAACCGAGTATTCAAGATTATTCCCCCGGGGAACTGTAGCTCGACAACAGTAACAACAGATAACTTGGAAATGTTTCAGACATCTACATTCATGGGCAAAACTTAAGGTCGTTTTTTTTTGAAGAATAAGATAGAGGCAATTTTGTTCCCACTTGGTTATCTCGTGGTGGTTTCTTGTCCATGGAATAGATCAGATCAGTACTCTGATCACGATACCGGCCAACAGAGGTGCCTTTCCCGTATGGATGTCCTCTTTTAGATTTATGTTTGACATATAGAAGGCTGCAAGGATGGCCGGGCAACTGAAATCTCGTGTGTCTTCAATAAAAGTAACTGTAATATTTTTCAGAGTTATTGTCCCGATATACATGCTAAATACTACAACTTTCTTAAGTTTTGTCCATGAATGTATACACAGTTTATATCATATTTATAATCCAAACATATATACAATAACATAATAAATATACCGTTTATTTTTAATAGTCTATACGAAATCAATGTATTCTTTCACTTCGCTAAACTTACATTTCATTAAAAAATATACAACAACAACAACAACAAAAAGCCTTTATTTAGGACCTCTCGCCCTATACAGGATTCGCCAGTTCACAATGGATGGGGAGAACACTGTGTGGCCTTTTTCCGGGATATAGTCTTGTGGAATCCAAATATCGCCATCGCTATATACCTATTTTTTGATATTTCATTAATTAGTGCCGGAAATGAAGGACAAAGTTGCCCCGTTTTATCATTTAGTTTTCGTCTTTCCTCAGACAGAGCAGCACAGTCAAATAAGTAGTGCAACATCTCCGTTGTTATTCCTGATCCACAGAAAGTGCATTTCAGGTCTTCACGCCTCAATAAAATCAGATGGTGTTCTCTGAAAAAAATTGAAAGGGTTCTAAATTGTGCGATTAATCTGATGACAGGAAAAGGGAGTTCACTTAAGAAATATTCTTCGGTGGTAAACGTTGTATATATATCTCTATAGTGGGAATATAACTTTGATTGGGTTATTCTTGTTAAGTCATTTTGTATTGTTTGCTCTATCGCAGTTCTTAATATTCCTGGGATAGCATTCCTCATTAAAAATATATTAGTAATGCTAATTAAAATTATTTATAGATAATTATTTAGAGAGAAAATCAATATTTGTACTTTGAATATTTACACTTCTCAGTCTTTACCAAGAGATTACTGTATATCTTCAATCTTCTTGTCGTAGTAGAAATATGATGAAAACGGTGTATCGCGTGTCGAATTATCCAAAGTTCCACTTGGCACCGAGACTAGCCACGATTACGTCACTCAGCCACACCATTGGTAAATCATGTAGTTCTATGATATCTATCAATCCACGTTACATTTACCGCCACCAGCTACCCAATCACGTCCTGGGTGTACAGGAAACAACTCGGCACCACTGGACCGGCACAAAGGTCGGCTGCTGCCAAATTTATCAGCACGGAAACCCGAAGGTTTCCTCCAACTTGTCTGACACCACTGGCTTTCTGCTCAAAATGTCCAAACCCCTTTATTGACTTGTTATCATTCCACCCGGGTAGCTCCATGTTGGATCTTCCGTTTACTAACCTTCCTGTTTTAATTGATCTATAGTTCACTATGAAGAGGATCAGGTTAATTCGAAACTCAACTTTATTCCCTCTAGGGATATAAGATAGAAAATCACTAGTTTTTTTTTTTTTTTGCTTATCCCTAGTATAGGTGGTACAGGCCATGATAATCATGGTGGGTAGTTAGCGACTGCTTTTTACTGTAAGCGCACCACATGTCTACACATGTGAAAGCAGTTCGACTTTGCACTTACAAATGTGCCAGTGCCCCGTTTGGTTACTTGCACTCGCTGGTGGGGTTGGACTTTTGCAAGAATCGGGGGACCATTGGAGCATTTTTTTTTAAACAGAAAAAAGTGTCCAATGCGGTAATCGAACCCGGGTCGTAGCGGTCGAAAAACCAACGGTTTAACCAGCCTTCCACCGACCTCCCAGATCACTAGTGAGAGAGGAAAACGTATTTACAAACAAAAAGTAACAATGAATTGGAGATAAAGTTTAAACCATAATTCTAAAATAATTTTTCTTATTAACAACTGGGTAACCCAGGTAACTCCTGGAGCGTATCCATAGATCGCCAACTACCTGAGCTGTCCTGTGGTTTATGTCTTGGTAGCCTTAGTGAACCAGTTTACCAAGTGTCTCTAGGCCGGTTTGTTTCTTTGTAGGTTCAACAGAGCAGTGCTGTTGAAAGAAAGGCAGTCTAAGAAGTGTAGCCGTCTAGAATCGCTGTAGTTGGATTGTTGGGAAGCTGACATGCTCTACGGTTTGTTCTTTAACTTTGCAGTGTGGACAGGTTGGATCAGGGACTTGTATAATTCTTGCCCTTGTCGTCTTGAACATATCCATGTCCTGATAGTAGGGTCGGGGTTGATGTTCCTAGTTGTATTTTTCTGAAGTTATTTTTAAGTTGGTCGGGAGTGTGTGAGAATTTTCTCAGGTATCGGGTTGATTGGTCAGAGAGATTCTAAGTTAACTAACGCTCATTAAAAACGCTAATACAGTCGACTCTCGATAATTTGAAACTCAAGGAACCAGAGAAAAATTTCAATTTATCAAGAGTTCAAAATAAAAGGAGTTTAAACAACTAAGATGGAGGGATGGAAAATAAAGTAAACAAGAGTTTGAAATTTTGGCAGTTTCGGGATATACATATTATGTTGATACAAGATTAAATAAGTGACTTACCGCAAGTTTTTTAAGTAATAAATTTATTGTTAGCTTTCGGGTCTTGTCCTTTCTCAAACAATAGTTTAATCAAAATACTGTGATTTATTATTTTAAACATTTGTACGTTTATTCACAAATGTTCGTTTGTGGTAAAATACTATTCCTTCAACTTCAAATTATCGAGGGGACCAATTAATATTGATTTTATTCAACTTATCGAGTATTTTTCAAGGGACCGAGAAAAATTTTCAAATTACCGAGAGATTCAAATTAACGAGTTTCAAATTATCGAGAGTCGACTGTATATAGATACACGTCACCGCGCTTACACCGGTCAAAATGCAATAAATATTAAACACAGAAAAATCAAAAACCTTACAACTGTATCTCTAATTCTAAGGAAAATAGCGTCATCTGGATTTTGCAATGGGAACTATTTAACGCGATTGCTTGTTTTTTTAAAACAATTTCTTAGAAAAAGGGTAAAGAAAAAGTAGATCGTCTGTAAAATAACCTTAGAAAAATGAGGGAAGACAATAATGAGAATGACCAAGCAATTTATTTTGATCAAAGCAATTTTCAACTTATTAACAACAAATATGAGAGACAATAAGATCTTCTTCTTTCTTATCTCTGAGACAATAAGATAAATATGCTAAGTACAAATATCTAATTAATAAACTGTTGATTAAAAATTAAATAATATGCTATTTAAAAAAGGGGGAGTTGATGTAAATGAGCATAATTCAGATATTGAGACAGTCATGAATAAATTATCTAATTTTAATTTTTCAATTAATAAAGAAAAATCTCTGTTTTTTTGTTGATGAAATCAATTATTTGGGACATAAAATAAATAAAAATGGAATCTATCCCCTTGAGGATAAATTGGACAGTATAAAAAAATGTCCTAAACCGAGTAACATTTCAGAATTGAAATCTTTCTTGGGCATGTTGTCATTTTACAGTAAATTCGTTAAAAATTTATCCATACATGCAAATCCTTTATTCTCTTTATTGAAAATAAGTTATAATTGGAATTGGAAAAAAGAACATGATCAGGCTTTCGAAAAATGTAAAAATTTGATTAATACAAAAACTTGTTTGACGCATTATTCGCAAGATTTACCTCTTAATGTTACTTGTGATGCATCAAACTATGGTATAGGAGGATATATTTCCCATATTGTAAACGGCATTGAGAAACCAATTACTTTTGTTTCGAGAACACTAAATGACACAGAAAAGAAATATTCCCAGATAGAAAAAGAAGGTTTATCAATATTATTCGCCTTAAACAGGCTAAAACAATTTCTTTACGGAAGTAAATTTACTATTAATACAGATCACAAACCATTACTAGCCATTTTTGGCGATAAAAATAATTTACCAGCCTTAGTGGCAAATAGATTACATTGATGGTCACTCTCAATATTAAATTTTAATTTTGAAATTAAATATACTAAGGGAACTGAAATACCTCTTGCAGATTTTCTTTCAAGATTTCCAAATCCTGAAAAAGGGGAGAAGGAAGAGGAAATGGGAGAAATATTATTAATAGAAAATTCAATATTAGATTACGTCTTGGTATCGGACAAAACCCAAGAAGATCCAACTCTTAGAAAACTATATAAATTAATCAAGTATGATAAGTATATAAAATAAAAGGATTTAAAAGCGCGAATGTTTCTTTTATACATAAAACAATCTTCTACTGTCCTTACTGCGATGAGCCAAGCCCTCCCAATATATTTTTCATCGCAGTAAGGACAGTAGAAGTTCGTTTTATGTATAAAAGAAACATTCGCGCTTTTAAATCCTTTTATTTTATATGTATAGATGGCGCGTTATTGCTTTGTGTTAATTTATTCCTAACTGGCCTTGTCTTTATAGTTTGCTGAAGAGCATTGCTCGAAGCAAATATTTTAATGTAATTCTACTGTCCTATAAGCTTATGTCCATAGTTTACTTGAAAACCATTTCTAAGATTCCATCCTTCAGTGTAGCATATAAAAGCAGAATGATCCAATACAGTATTAGAGCTCTGAGAAGCGGTCTGGTGGATTAAATTGGCGAAACCGCTGGGAGGGTTCACCACTGATGAGCCAAGCCCTCCCAATATATTTTTCATCGCAGTAAGGACAGTAGAAGATTGTTTTATGTATAAAAGAAACATTCGCGCTTTTAAATCCTTTTATTTTATATGTATAGATGGCGCGTTATTGCTTTGTGTTAATTTATGATAAGTATGATATTGACTCAGATGTAGATATACAAGGTGCGTTCATTAATTTCCAGGACTGGTTAAAAAATAAAAAATATAAAAAAGCTAGAGAAAATATTTTTTTACAGAGTTGAATATTGGACATTCGAACACACCTGACTGAAAGCACGAGTCTCGTGGCGCACGCCCCGATCTAAAAATAGAACAAAACATCTTCCTTGTAAGGTTCGCATTTCTAATTTTAAAATGGCCATTTTCGAAGAACAGAGAATCTGCATTAAGTTTTGTTTTAAATTGAAAAAGGTGCTACTGAGACGTATGAATTGATTAAAGAAGCTTTTGGCGATGCAGCTTTATCCCGTTCAAGAACTTTTGAATGATTTTCACGCTTCCAAAAAGGTCGGGAAAAGGTAAAAGATGATCAGCATACTGGGCTTCCAAGATCATTTCGTTGCGAGGAAAACAAGCTCAAAATAAAGGAGTTAATTAAATCTAACAGAAGAATTTCTATTAAAGACTTATCTTCAGAGACTGGACTATCTGTTTATTTGGGAATAATGAGGTGCTTAAGGAAGGCAGTGCGCCTTAAAAGACCTGAAAGATGGCAAAACAATGACTGGATACTTCACGTCGGTAATGCGCGGCCGCACACAGCCCATGTTGTTTTGCAGTTCTTGGCCAAGCATTCAACCATACAGTACCTCTCATCCACCCTATTCCCCCGACTTAGCCCCCAATGACTTTTTCCTCTATCCTAAATTGAAAATGAACTTGAAAGGAAGGAAATTTGACAACGTTGATATGATACAAGCTGAATCGAAGGCAACCTTGAGGAACCTCTCAAAAAGTAATTTTATCTTCTGCTTCGACAATTGGAAAAAAAGATGGAACGGGTGTATTGAGGCAGGAGGGGCATATTTTGAAAAATATTAAATTAGATTTTTTATTTGTTTTATTTTTTCAAAGATACAGACCAGTCCTGGAAATTAATGAACGCACCTTGTAAAACCTTATCTTAGAATTAAAAACGAGATAACAATAATACGAAATTGCCTATTTTTCGGAAATAGAATGATAATCCCCGATTCCTTAAGAGAATATGTTTTGAATATCATTCATGAAAATCATATTGGAATGAATAAAATGAAGACTCTGGCCAGAAGTTCTGTCTATTGGCCAGGAATGGATGAGCAAATTGAAAAATTGTCTAAAAGCTGTAGCATTTGTATGGAAAACACATCAAAGCTGCCAAACCAGGAATTTACTGAGTGGACTTCACCAAACAAAGTTTGGAAGAGGATTCATCTTGACTATTTCTATTTTGCGGGAAAAACCTTTTTGATATTAGTGGATGCGCATTCTAATTGGATAGAATGTCAATGATTCCAAATAGATCGGCGGGATTCTGCATAGACTTTTTGAGAGAATGTTTAGCGAGATATGGTATCCCGGAGGTGGCGGTAATGGATAATGGGCCCCCGTTTAGAAGTTATGAAATGAAGACATTTTTCGAAAGAAACGGCATACATGCGATGTTTAGCCCCGCCTACCATCCAGAGAGCAACGGACTAGCGGAAGTGTCTGTTAGAGAGATAAAAAACAATGGTTGCCTGTAAAGTCGGTTTTACGGGCGAAGATTTTACGTGACAACGGTAGAATATTTATTGATATGAATATAATTAAATTGCACAATAGGAACAAGGAATTGAATGAAATAAGAATTGCACAAATTTTAACTATAGAAATATATTTTGTTTACTAAAACATTGTACATGTAAACTTAAACTTAACTAATTCCTATTTGAGTGATTTTGTTGAGGATAGGACGATGATAGGAGAAATATGAAATGAAAGGAAGTGTTTCTGCTGTAATGTGTCTTGCGAAAGTCAAGTCGATAGTTGTTCCTTTTAACGTAGTTGACTTAGAAACGTTTGATACGCAATCAAGATTATACGTATTTTTCATGAAATTAAGAAACGAGTTGTCAGGCTTTACGTTTTTGTTAAAATCACCACACAGAAGAATCGGTATACTAGAATCAACTTGCACGAACGGTGGCACGTACTGGCTGTTGTGAATGTACGGACCGAGTCCTTGCCATAGTAACATTCCAATATCCTGCATACTAGCTCCTGGATGAATATATACAGCACCGAGTATAAACTTGAAGCTAGTATTAGCGGCGAAGCAAGTAACTTCAGTCATGCACATGTCACCCTTGGTTTTAATGACACGAGTTACGTCTGTAATCGCAACTTGGAACACTTCCGCCGTAGATGTCGATGATAATTTACGATAGATCGCCACTCCACCAGCCGCGTTGGTATTTGAAAATCAAAACACTTATTCAGATCGAAGGTTCAAATTTTTGCTAAATAAATTTGAAATTAAATAAAATTTGTAATTGTAAATGATGAAGTTGAAAATTAAAACATTTACTTAAATTAGATGTTAAAATTCTTGCTCAACACAGTTTAAATAAAGTTTTCTTATATCTGCCACTTTTTCTTAATATTTGTAATTTTAAAGAATCAATTCGAAAATCAAAACATTTATTCAGATCGAAGGTTCAAATTTTTGCTAAATAAATTTGAAACTATTTAAAATTTGTAAAATAATAATTAATTAATTAATTAATTTTAAACTAATAATTTACTTAACACTATCAACATTTCTCAATAGTATGACATAACCTATAAACTCAGTTTCTCAACTTTTGTGTCAATCTAACAATTAATCAATCAATCATAGTTTACGATAATGAAATATCAGTGTACAATTATTTACCTTTATTGTTGTAGTTGTTGTAAATGACGAATCTAAGCACTCCACATTTTCACTACAGACACAGCTGACGATACTTTAACCACACGTGTGAACTTGTATTATGACGCTTTCTTGTTTTTCCAACGCCAAGAACGTTCGAGAAAGACAAAGACAGAGACAAGCATGCGCCGATTCAATGCGCCTAATTCTCTAGCGCTGCGCGCGCAGCACTCTCGTTCGGTGACTCATCGTAACGTTACCGGGCGTTACACTTTTTCATAAGTGACTCCCAGCCGCAACCTAATTTAAGACGTTGTCACGTCAAAAAAAGCTATGAGAAGAATTATTTCGGAGGAAAGAGAATTACCCCTTGAGTTTGCTTTGATAAAGGCATTAAATGCATATAGATTGAGTCCTTTGACTAGAACGGAAAAATCCCCTGCTGGAATATTTTTAAATCGCGAGATTAGAACGAAGATTTCCACGTTGAGCAAGAAATCAGTAAGAGTAGGGAGATTGAAAAATAAAAAACAGAGCAATAGCTACAAAATAAATGATAGAGTAAGATACAGATGGATGGAAAGAGGAAAGCCGAAATGGATGTTTGGAATTGTAAAGAGAATAGTAGGAAGCAACAGCTGTATGATAGAAACTGATGGAATTGAAAAGAAAGTACACACTAACTATATGAGGAGAAGTATGGAGAAGAAGGATGTTTCGTTATCAGAAGAAGGAATAAGCTACCCAAGGCCTCAGACGTCAAGTCCCCTGACTCCTGCTACAATAGTAGCAGAATCTACACCTGGACCACCGGCTGAATCTACACCTTCCCGGAGATATCCACTACGAGAGAGGAGACCACCGGATAGATATGTACCTTAATAAGTGTTGCTATCTTAAAAAAGGGGGAGTTGATGTAAATGGACTTAGAGTTACGCAGACGTATAAAAATAATTAAATTGTGTATATATTTATTTATTGGGTTTTGACTAGGACTAGAGTAAACACATTCTGTCGAGAGATATGTAAATTTTGATTGTTTAATTATTGGATTAAATTTGTTTTGTTGAATTGCATTTATGTAAATATTTTTAAAGAAGGTAAATAAACTTCTTTTATTTTATAAGTTCTGATATTTTTTATTTTGTTTAAAATAAATGTGTTTATACTATTTCTAATAAATTATTTAATAAGCAAAATAACACTATTATATATAAGCCTGTTAAGGCATAGCAAACCTGGGTTCACTAAATAAATATTAAATATTAAGGCGTATATTATAGTGATTAAAAACGGAATTCAAATTAGATTTGGTAAGCTGTGTACTCGTCTTCATTATGGTTGCACATAATAAGCTTTTTCTTCCATTAACACGTTGTTTCTTTTCGGTGGTCAAGTGCTTACAGAGCTGTATTTTTGAATTTGTTTAGAAAGTTCAGAGAGGGGTTAAGAACTCTCTGGATGGCGCGTCGAATGCAAATATAAGACGATTGTGAGAATGAAAACAAAGATGTGGTGATGATACAAAAGAAAGAAGAACAAATATAATTATTCTAATAAATATTCAAGGATAGTTTTTTTTTTTCTAATACATTCTTCTACCTACCAATTCTTGCCTCATATCTTAAAAGGTAAGGGAGGGGAGATGTAAGTACATAATTTTTCAAGACGTATATTTTCAAACATTTGCTAATAAAAGTGTGTCTAGTAATTAACTAAATATGTTCTTTTGATTGACTACTTGAGACTATAAAAATTAGAAAATGTGGCTTGTTAAATCAATAAATAATATTCATGTAGTTTCTTTATGATTGCAGTAGCTAAAAAATTGAAACAATAATTTCAAAATATTTCGTTAATTAATGTAAATTGCTTCTGGTATTAATCAGATTTTTTATTTTTTCAATTAAATTTAGCAATAATTCATTAAAAGCAGAAAAAAATAATATAATTTAACACCGTTGCATGGTTAAAATAAATATAGTATTATATATAATTATATTCTTTTATATCTCTCTTTATATATAAAATTTTAATTGTATTATATTATCTGTGAGTGTATTCTAGAACAACCGTTTTAGGTTATAATCATCATCAATTTATTTTGCATACGATGCTTGCAAAATAAAAGCGGAGAAAGAATAATAGTTTAAATGTTAATTTCTCGGATAATTAAATTGAAGAAACATATTTAAAATAAATAAGTAAGTACGCTTTTAAAAATATTTTAAAGTAAATAAAATAAATAAAAGTTACATTTTTAAAGTACTAAAGACACATTATACAAATGCAACGTATTATCTTTTCGGCACCCGGTATAATGCACTTACCCATTGTTTATAAAATTAAATTTATTTATTGAAAACATTTAACATTTTAAATAAAATATATGTAATTTAAAATATATTTTGCAATTATTATTCGGCTGAAATATTTTTCATTGTGAAGATTTTTATTTTTAATGATTTAATGTAAAGTTGAGAAAGTATTAAAAATTAAAATAAATATATGTTTCTTTATTAACTTTCTAATTTTATTGACTTAAGAAAAACCTATTACGAGAAAGGATTCATTTTTTATGCATTATTGCAACATTTTTATTTTAATACAAATATTACTATTTTGTATATTCACACATTATTTTAAACAACACACAAAATATATTTTATTATAAATAAAAATCTAAATTTTATATAAAGAGAAAGACATTAAAATTACCAATTATATATACATTTTTGTGAATACAGTATAATTATGAAAGGCCTTTTTAAAACGAAAAATTAGCATAGTTTGAGAATTTTATCAAAAACAAGCGAAATTTAATGATAAACTAATTACGCTTAGCATTAACATTTTGGAACAAAATTACCAAAGCATTTTTAAATCTATATACTGAATTAAACAAGATTAATTTAAAAATTATGAAAATGCCACTCTACACATTTTCAAAATAAATGTTGAATAATTTATACCTTTTTATAATATGAATGAAAGACAATTTAGCATGTCTATGGAAGGTAGTTTTAATGTATTTTAATAGATTCAAAATTGTTTATATTTTTAAATATTAAAGAAAATAAATATATTGAAATATCTATGTGATGGTGTTCGGCATTCAAGAAAACAATATTGTGTTTATTTTTCTGTAAATATAAAAACAACACACATTTCCTAGAAAAATATTTTTAAAATGGTTATGGGATAACGTTTCTCACTGGACACCATTTAATGCGATTTATATTGAATTTTGGCGTGCGTCCAATCTACATATTTGTAAAAATTAATATATCCCTAATATATAATTGTGAAAAATATAATCTCCCACATAGAGCGAACATATACTAAATTATAATTAAGAATACAATAAAATATATGTAGAAAGTTTAAAATGAGAAATAGAGGGTTATTCCGGGATTTATCAGTTAATTCGTCACGCACTGTAAAAATAAAGATGGCGATTTTCAAAATCGGGTCAGACGTACCAAACAAATCGATTGCACGTTCCCAGAAGTAACGGCCGGTGTACACGCGAAGGAAGCGGAAATTCCGACTCCCAATATTGATCACAGAAGTCCTCTATAAATAATTGATTCGACAACACGACCAGCAGCAGTGGGCGTGTGTATAAATTTGCACACTCGCAGAGTGCTGAACAATTTACAAACATCATTAACCTCCATACACACGATGTAAATAGAATCTCTCCTCATCTCATGCATATAAAAGTTGCTGATGGCTTGCACCACCTATCAGAATAAATATAAATTAAACGTTGCTTATGGACAACACTTAAGGAAGTTTCAGCATGTATATCGGGATTGAGACAATAACTCTGAAAGATATTACAGTGACCTTTATTGAAGACACACGAGATAACCAAGTGTGAAAAAAATTGCCTTCTCCTTAAAAAAAAAAAAAAAAAAACACGACGACATCAAAGATTTTCCACTTCCTGAAGTTTTGTCTATGAGCGTATTTTGTCAACCCGGGTTTCTGGAGCGTACTTGAGTTTTCTTTACTAAAATATTCATCATAATGGAAAAAATGATCTGTAAAGCGGACACCTTATATAAAAACATGCCCGTCACACACGCGCCGGTAAAAAATCCAAATTATCTATTTATAAATTTATTTATATCTTTTTACATTAAAAACTACCATAAGTAATCTGTTATTTATTAACGACACTTGGCTACAGG
>CP092869.1:102922275-102975992 GCA_030710605.1 Cordylochernes scorpioides | reverse complement strand
GGATATTTTAGGAACACAAGGTAATAATAAATCCAAATAAATAAATAGTTTGTGACTTTTCAGTAACAATTTTTATTTATTAACACTATGTATTTATATTTGGCATCTTATTACCTTGTGTTTCTAATCTATAATCCAAATTGTATATGTAATCATTCAAGATCTTTTAAAATAAAACTTTTATAATCATTTTTGGAACCATCTAGATCAATTTTACCCTTTGTTTTACTTGTTCTTCCATAATGATAAAGCACAATTTGGATTATAGATTATAGATACAAGAAAATAAGACCTAATTCAAATAATTTAATAGTGTGTGACGTTTCTGTGACAACATTGTTACCATCATCAGACAAAAGAATAACAAAATGTCTGATGATGGTAACAATGCTGTTACCGAAACGTCACACACTATTAAATTATTTGGATTAGGTCTTATTGTATCTATTTGTTCTTCCATAGAATCTAAAAAGTGTTTTTAACAACACTGGAGTTCTCTCTATAGCACACCCATTAAAATTAATTCCTTTCCCATCTGGTAGATGGCGCTCTACTCCATCACCAAGCTAAACAAGCCTTGAGAATTGGGGAAGTCTCTCAAAAAAATTCCAAATTTTCAAATTTACAAAAAAAAAAAAAAAACTTTCCCTGAAATCTATTTTTGTCACCACATTTACACGCTCTAGTGATGCAACTTTCTATATAAAGTAGAACTACCTCTCAGTAGAGGATAACACCTAGTTACAGAGCCAAAGTGTTCTTTAGGGAGAGGTGTCCTCTTACTGGTGTGCAGCTAATATGTAAAAAGGGATATTTTAGTGATGAAAACTGTCTTTTGTAGAGAGGTGTATATATAAAAAGTGTTTATTGAAATTATATATATAATTTTTTTGTTGTTGATAAGACACAACTTGGATTATAAAAAACAAGGTACTAAGACCAGGCGCACATTTTTTTCTTTCTTTCTTTCAGTAACAGCGTGATTACCCTCATCAGATAAAAGTACTGAATGATAAAATATACCACAGCATGTTTTAAATAGTTATCATCAAGTATGTAAATAAGATAAGAAGAAGATGGAATTGGTTGTTGTTTGGAGAGAACTGGATGGTCAGCCATCAATACATTTCTCTACTAAAACTACAGAGTTAGGATGATAAGGTACAATTTGGATTATAGATTATAAACACAAGGTAATAAGACCAAATCCAATAATAAGATACAATGTGGATTATAGATTATAAACACAAGGTAATAAGACCAAATCCAATGATAAGGTACAATTTGGATTATTACTATATATAGTCACGACCGTCTTTCCCTCATCGGCCGCCTCTGTCACGGATAATATACAGTTATATCGTCATGCGTTCTTAATTCTGTCACCGTTTGCTTTTGGTTCAGTGGTAGAATGCTCGCCTGCCACGCGGGCGCCCTAGGTTCGATTCCCGGCCGATGCATTTTTTTTTTTTTTTACAATTTTTAAAACTCATTCATATATTATACAAGAATGACATCCACGGCGCCAATTTATAATTGTAACGAATAGTATTTGAATAAAAGCATTTAATCGGGGTAAACCCCGGGCGTTGCCCGGGTCATTCGGCTAGTAGATTATAAACACAAGGTAATAAGACCAAATAAATCAATAGTGTGTATTTATTTATTTGGTCTTAATACCTTGTGTTTATAATCTATAATCCAAATTGTGCCTTATCATTTTTATAGACTTCAATGGACCTAAGAAGTTATTCTTCCTATGAGCTGAAGAAAATGAATTCCAACAACACACTATTTATTTGGATTTGGTCTTACTTTACCTTGTGTTTGTAGAGTGAGGAAAACAATGGAACCTCGTTATAAGTGTCCCCTTTATAACAGCAACTTGAACATCCTAATTGTAAGGACCCAAGTCCCTATTGTTGTGAGAACCTTCTCTTATAACAAACCTAAAATAATTCCTATTTTATTAATCTGGTCAATAATGGCTACGATGGGCAAGTGGGGATAGATTTGGTTTTTATCTTTAATTGCTTGAATGGCCTGGGGAATTCTTTGTTGTTATAACATCCTCTTTTATAATTCAGCTATAACACTAAATTTCCTATTGTTGTAACCATGGTAACATCAACTGGCCTCTTTATTGCTTCTGTGCATTTGCCATTCTCCAATATGCTTTCACATGTGTAGACATGTGGTGCGCTTACAGTAAAAAGCAGTCGCTAACTACCCACCATGATTATCATGGTCTGTACCACGTGTACTAGGGATAAGCAAAAAAAAAAGGATTATTTTATTAAATAACTCCGCCTTTGCCGGTCCCAAGCCTGGATGAAAAAGGAGGAGGGGGAGCAGTAACAAGCTCGCTAAAAAACCTGGATTCAGCTGGCCTGGCTGATAGTACAGCTGTCTGTTCCTGAAGTCAAAGACGGCCATTACATATTGGAGCTAAGTCAATGGCCTGTTACTGAGTAGTGCTTTCAGTCTTAATGACAAAGAGACAGATTCTACTTCACCCAATCATGAAATGTTTTCAAATCTAAAGCTTTACAAGCTTGATATCCTAATATGATTGAATGGAGATAAGAAAGAGGAAGAAGATTTGATTAAATTAGGCATCATACAACTTGTTTTTCAATCTCACCTTCTTGCATTAGTCTACTTATGGCGATATTGAGCAAAAGACCAAGCAAGCAAGTGAGCTCCTAGCACAAACACAGGCCCAAGGTACCGCCGGACAAGCTGTCAAGTCAGATGGACAGAACCAACTTCCAGGAAGTCTCTTCAGCCTCGACGTCACTTTCTTTGAGATAACACCAGTTCCTGTCTTCCAGATAAGTTGCCATTGACTCCTGCGGCAGTTACGCCAATTGGCTTCAAGACATGTGGAATTGTCTGGTCCTTGTGTTGCCATAGGATGGCAATAACCATGCTGTAACACCATGGACAGCACCTAGTCTATTCCTATTCCCTCATACAAGGTAATAAGAACAAATCCAAATAAATAAATAGTGTGTGACGTTTCTGTAACAGCCTTGCAACCATCATCAGACAAAACAACTTCTTTCTTATCTCCACTCAATCATATCAGGGTATCAAGCTTGTAAAGCATGAGACTTTTGTTGGTGTCTACCGGAGAAGAGTAGAGCTCATCAATGGATGAGTCAATGCAGTCAATAATGTGTTTGACAAACAAAAGAACTGAATATAACAATGCTGTTACTGAAACGTCACATACTATTTATTTATTTGGATTTGGTCTTATTACCTTGTGTTTATAATCTTTAATCCACATTGGGCCTTATCACATAATCCCGTTCATCATGATGTGGTGCCATATTTGATACGTAGGTCAGCCATTGTGGAACACCATCTGTTCTGTGAGCTCATTCTATTCACCTCTTCCCCTAATTTCTAATTCCAGAACACATTGTTGAGTAAAATTAATCATTCCTCCAGGGAAAAGTGTCTTTTCAAAACATTTTCATTATTCTCTAGCTTTCAGGCACAGACGTCCTTCTACAGTAGAAAACCTGGTATAATAATTCACCAATAGACACGATGTATATGTATAATCGGATACTATTTTACATATTCTATCAGGGGAGCAAAGTCTGACTGTGGTAGATAGCCAACCAATGACACCAGCTCACCCATCATCAAGTAAATAACTGACATTTTTGCAAGATTCGGGAGCTATTAGAGCATTTTTATATAAAAAAAGTGCCCAATGTGAGATTTGATCCCCTGGGTCGTGGCTTTATATCTCTCTTGCACTAACCCCCACTGAAGCACTGAAGAAGAAACTGAATTACCCATCTTTTTAGCCTCATGGAGACTTAAGGACTAAAACTGCTCCTTTTCCAGGATGGTGCCTTCCCACAATTCACCATCTACAGGACCAAAGAGACCTCACCTGACCACCACTTGGAATGTATGGAAGCCTCAAGACAGGACAACCTATATTCCAACCCTACCTAGATTATAAATTTAATCCAAGAATTCAGTCTCCATGACCTTGTATAACTTATACAGTGGAATAATTAAAAAAACAAACCACTTCCCATCTTCCAATTCCAGACCACATTCTGTCAGATCATCAAGCATCCTTCTGCCTTTCCCTCCATTCTCAAGATGTACCACCCTCCAGTATGGACAGTCTCCCCATGATCCTCAAAGTACCATGTCCTGGGAACTGCCATTTCTTTTGCATTAATGATAAGACATGATTATAGATAGACCTACTCTCCAAATAAATCAAATAGCGTGTGACATTTCAGTAACAGCATTGTCACCATCATCAATCATTCAGAACTTTTGTCTGATGATGGTAACAACAACCAAAACATCTGTTCATTTGGTCTTATTACCTTATGTGTGTTAAGGCACAATTTGGATTATAAACACAAGGTAATAAGACCAAATAAATAGTGTTTGATGTTTCGGTAACAGCGTTGTTACCATCATCAGACAAAAGTACTGAAACTGTAACAATGCACTTCGGCCAGTTAAAGTATTTTATTTTCTCAACGTTTCAACAAAAATCTTTTGTCTTCGTCAGGAGATATAAATAAAAAATAAAGCATTTGCCAAGGTGTTAAAATATTGTTCTAAAAAAAGAGAACAATTTTTAACACCTCGACAAATGCTTTATTTTTATTTATATCTCCTGACGAAGACAAAAGATTTTTGTTGAAACGTTGAAAAGATAAAACTCTAACTGGCCGAAGGGTCTATTTTTCACAGAACTATGAATGCCAGCCAGGCAGCCTCTATCTTCAAGATGTAACAATGCCAAACACACCTTGTGTTTGGGACTTTAAGATGCTATAACCAAGCTGGTGTTATGAAGAGGTTTTTACAGTAAGTATTCTCTGAATGATGTGACATTTCTGTAGCAGGGTTAATGATAAGACACAATTTGGATTATAGATTATAAACACAAGGTAATAAGACCAAATCCAAATAAATAAATAAATAGTGTGTGACGTTTCAGTAACACCGTTGTTACAGAAACATCACACACTATTTATTTATTTGGATTTGGTCTTATTACCTTGTGTTTTTAGCAGGGTTGTTACCTATATACATTAGAGAAGCTAGCAATGCCATAGTGACACAATATGCAAATTGCATCAGAAGAATCAACATATGCAAATCATTTACCAGGGAACAAAAGAGGTTTAGGATTTGATGAATAGGGGAAAATAATGACCATAAAGGTATTATTGATGATTGTCTTTCCTGACAGTGGGGCCATATGTCCTGGCCAAGAGATAACCATGCTACAGACAACTGTCAAACTGGTGCATCAAGAGCGCAGTGTTGGTGGATCATTCCCTATGGATCCACGCCATAGCACTTTCTTTCCCACATTCCTAAGTCTACTTAGTTGCCTTGTTCTCTAAGGATCATCTTCTTTCTTATCTCCACTCAATCATATTAAGGTATCAAGCTTCTAAAGCTTTTTGATGGTGTTTGCCGGGGAAGAGTATAGCTCATCAATGGATGAGTCAATACAGACAACAATGTGTTTTGGGGTTGCAGGTTGACACTTTGTACATAGTGGGAAAACCTTACAACCATTCTGGAAAGTCATTGTCCATAGATGACCAGACTTAAGTCTGGAAATCAAAGACTGTTGTTCTCTTGGGAGGGCAGAAGGATCATCTGTAAATTGTCTATTGACCATACTGGAGGTATTGAAAGGAGAGGTAGACACAGGAAGGATTGGTGTTCTAATAGAATGGAATTAGAAGATAGGAAGAGTTATAAGGTAACAAGAGAAAATTGTGTCAATTGAGCATAGATTCATTAGAAGTTGACTATACTGGAGGGATTGGAGAGAGAGGTAGACCCTGGAAGGATTGGTGTTTCATAATGTAATAGAGTGGTGTCCTTGATAATTGGAAGATAGGAAGTGGTGAAAGGAACTGCTCAGAACTCAATGGCGTACCAAGATGGCCGACCTCTATGTATTGAATATAGAATATTCTACTTTCCATAAGATAAAAAATCACTTCAGCCAGATTCCAAGGTGTTATCCTGCTCGAATAACAAATTAATCCAGTTTTTCCGAGAGCTGATTTCTTTTCCAAATCTTACCAATAGTGAATATCCATTTTGCATATCTCCATTTTACATATGCAACAGCTAGGCCAAATAAAGTAACTATCAGGAGATTCCCAAGTTTGTCTACATGCCTGATTGTACTAACCTAACCTAACTTAGTTTAATCTATGATAAAGCACAATTTGGATTATAGATTATAATTAAATAAGACCTAATCCAAATAATTTAATAGTGTGTGACCTTTTGGCAACAACATTGTCACCATCTTTAGACAAAAGAATAAATGATTAAATGAATAAACATTCTTTTGTCTGATAATGGTGACAATGCTGTTGCCGAAACGTCACACACTATTAAATTATTTGGATTAGGTTTTATTTTCTTGTATTAGTTTGATCTAAAACTAACCTAGCATATTGATACACTCAGCGGCACATGTATAATGGCAAAACATTGGGAATTGTCCCAACTATCCTTTATGAAATCATAGTGAGATCTCAACACCTTGTTTAGTTGAGACGGCGGATCTCACCCATCTATTGTAGGATTCCACATTTACATAGATCATGATCATGATAGATCATTTCAGAGTTATGCTATGTGGAGTCTAGATGTGATCTGTCACATGTTGGGGAGGTTTGAGGCTGTACTGTAGATGTCACATGGGGTGTTTCAGTCACATGTTTTATTAAATCTGAGATGATGTGATCTGTCACATATGTAAATGAGGTTTGAGGCCGTACTATAGATGTCACATGGGGTGTTTCAGTCACATGTTTTATTAAATCTGAGATGATGTGATCTGTCACATATGTAAATGAGGTTTGAGGCCGTACTATAGATGTCACATGGGGTGTTTCAGTCACATGTTTTATTAAATCTGAGATGATGTGATGTGACATATGTAAATGAGGTTTGAGGCTGTACTATAGATGTCACATGGGGTGTGATCTGTCACATGTTTTATTAAATCTGAGATGATGTGATCTGTCACATATGTAAATGAGGGTTTGAGGCTGTACTATAGATGTCACATGGGGTGTGACCCGTCACATGTTTTATTAAATCTGAGATGATGTGATGTGACATATGTAAATGAGGTTTGAGGCTGTACTATAGATGTCACATGGGGTGTGATCTGTCACAAGTTTTATTAAATCTGAGATGATGTGATGTGACATATGTAAATGAGGTTTGAGGCTGTACTATAGATGTCACATGGGGTGTGATCTGTCACAAGTTTTATTAAATCTGAGATGATGTGATGTCATATGCAAATGAGGTTTGAGGCTGTACTATAGATGTCACATGGGGTGTTTCAGTCACATGTTTTATTAAATCTGAGATGATGTGATCTGTCACATATGTAAATGAGGTTTGAGGCCGTACTATAGATGTCACATGGGGTGTGATCTGTCACAAGTTTTATTAAATCTGAGATGATGTGATCTGTCACATATATATATATATATTGCGTATGATATTGTTTTTTACAGCACAATACAACAATGTTGGCAAGTTTCTCTAGAGTGGAATGTCGAGGTGACGAATCCACTCCAGGGCCTCCTCTGTGCACCGGTGGATATCCCCAAGTGTTCCCTGGAAGAATCTTCGAGGACAGTCCCTTAGGATATGGTGCATTGTTTGTATTTGTCCACAGTCGCAGTTCTGGTCTGGACTCATGTTCCACTTATTTAGTAGGTAGTTGCATCTACCAGTAGAGGTCCTGATTCTATTGAGGGTTGACCAGGTCCTCCTAGGTAGGTTGTAGCCGGGAGGTTTGGTGTTAGGATCCTCCACCAGGTCTTTGTTGGCGATGGCAAGATTGCTCCATCGGTTTCTCCACTCTTCTTTAAGATCTACATTTTCATCGGCCACCCATGCAGGATTCCTTGATATTAGTCGAGTTGGGGGAGGAATTTCGAGAACAGTGTTGATTGGAAGCTTAGTGTTAGCTTTAATTTTACTGAGAAGGTTGGAGGGTAGATTTCTTTCTTCTGAGGTCAGGAGGTGCTATGTTAGAGAGATATGGGAGCCAGTCTATAGGGGTAGGTCTCATGTTTCCCGTTATTAATCTCATAGTTTGGTTAAGTTGAGCATCTATGCTGTCTGTATGGGAGCTTCTTTCCCACACAGGGGCGCAGTACTCCGCAACTGAGTATATGTAAATGAGGTTTGAGGCCGTACTATAGATGTCACATGGGGTGTTTCAGTCACATGTTTTATTAAATCTGAGATGATGTGATGTCACATATGTAAATGAGGTTTGAGGCCGTACTATAGATGTCACATGGGGTGTGATCTGTCACATGTTTTATTAAATCTGAGATGATGTGATCTGTCACATATGTAAAAGAGGTTTGAGGCCGTACTATAGATGTCACATGGGGTGTTTCAGTCACATGTTTTATTAAATCTGAGATGATGTGATGTCACATATGTAAATGAGGTTTGAGGCCGTACTATAGATGTCACATGGGGTGTGATCTGTCACATGTTTTATTAAATCTGAGATGATGTGATCTGTCACATATGTAAATGAGGTTTGAGGCCGTACTATAGATGTCACATGGGGTGTTTCAGTCACAAGTTTTATTAAATCTGAGATGATGTGATGTCACATATGTAAATGAGGTTTGAGGCTGTACTATAGATGTCACATGGGGTGTGATCTGTCACATGTTTTATTAAATCTGAGATGATGTGATCTGTCACATATGTAAATGAGGTTTGAGGCCGTACTATAGATGTCACATGGGGTGTGATCTGTCACATGTTTTATTAAATCTGAAATAATCTGTCATTGAAAACCAACAGTTTAGACCATCCTTCCACCGATCCCCAGATGATATGATCTGTCACATGTAGGTGAGGTTTGAGGTCATAGATGTCACATGGGGTCTGTCATTGGTAGACTGAGGGATAATCTTAGGGTTTAATACATTAAAACATTCACCAGTTTCACTTGACACCTAACACATCAAATTTCTCTCTCTGAAACAAACCTCACACTCTGATAGAATTTGTAATCTTTATAAACAAAGTCTGTTATTGTCCTATCTAAAATATAATGAAATATTTGCTATAAACATAAACACACGTTGTTACCATCTTCAGACAAAATTGCTGAATGTGAATGAAGATGGTAACAACACTGTTACTGAAATGTCACACATTATTTATTTATTTAAATTTGATCTTATTACCTTGTGTTTATAATCTAAAATCCAAATTATACCTTGCTATAAACATGTATATAATGTAGTATAACATTACTCTCTGGATCCCCTCATTGTGTAGAATAATTGTATTTGCTGAATTTGTTTTAGGGTTCAGTCCAGCTTATATTGGGTGGAATTTTTTGGTAAACAATGAGTGGGACTGGAGTGGTGTACTTCTCTACCCCATATATTTCTTTAATTTAAAAACTGTTTTGTCCATGAATAACTCACATATTCCATTAATTAAATTTGTAAAATATTCACATGTGTATAGATATTATTCATCTTAAAACATATATTTTTGAAATTCAAATATTTTAAACAATTATTGTTTTTTTTTTTCCTGAATTGAAAGAGAAATTCTTGAACTGTCATTTTTAGTGTCATAAAAATATTTGTGAAAGTTTTTTTTTTTTTGTAGATTATAAATAAGAATTTATCAATTGCCTTATACATGTCACATATTCGTCTGTTTAACACTACTTCATTAATAATGAATATAATTCTATACAAAACATTTTAAAAAGTTATTCGTTCCAAATTTATTATATTTTCAATAAAAGTTTAACCTTTACAAATGGTAAAAATAAAACATATAACTTCGTTAAATGAGGCTGTTATAAAAAAGTTCAATGTATACGTTAACTTTGCGTGGCCTTGTTGTTTTGTTTTCATCCGTGCAAATGTTTACTTTTTATTATTTTTGTAGAGCGAGATGCCACATCCAACACACCTTGACATTTTACGTCTGACTCAGAAAAACTTTAACCATCTGAAATGCGTGGAGCAACAATGGAATTGGTAAATACCAAGGATGGTGATGTATTTAAGGTGAATTTTAAGGGAAATTTTCACTTGCAAAGGTCGATGGAGAAGTGACATGCACTAAAAATACTAACCCATAGTTCTGTTCCCCAGCTCATTTTTGTTAATGATGTCAAGGCAATAAGGGCATCGTAAAGGTGTTTCTAATTTTATTTATAAATAAAAGGAAAATACTTAATAACAGACGGTAAAATTGCTACGAAAAACCATTTAAAGAAATTTGAAGATGATGATAACTTTCAAGGGCCCTTTTTTTTTTTTGTCATTTATTTTCATTGTATTAAAATTGTCACTTTTCTTTATAATGTATTTTGAAGTTACTCTTTGTATTATCAATTACTACACATTTAAAAATCTTTTCTTGTAAAAAAATTGAAGTTTAAATTTTCTCGTTTTTCTTGTTATAATTATTCAATTAGAAAATATATTTGAAAATATTTTCAATTAATGAAATAATTCTATATTTTTTAGCTGCTTGCACCATAAATTAAAATACTCTCAAAATTTTTAAAGAAGAGAGAGAGAGAAGAAAAAATTAAAATTTTATACTTTCCATATATTAAATGTATTTATTATTCACAATAACAAATAGAGGTAAATTTTCAGAAAATATTATGTGGAAAATATTTTGAAAATGATAAAGAAAAATTGTATTGGTGGGGACAGCTTCTTGTTCCAAGCCTCCTAAGTATTTTTAAATGCTTTTGTTTGATAGACATATTTAAAATTAATGACACATATAATGAATTTTACATAACTATTAGATATTTCATAATCAGAGCATGAGATTTTTTTATTCCACCCTGATAATAACGGTAATTATTTTACATATTCTACCACTCAGATGCTCGCTCGCGATTCGTAACCCTTAAAAATTTTCACTGGAATACTTTCTTCGCCCTCTATTGGCTCTTTTACCATTTTCTCCTATGGTTTGTCATTGAGGCCTGTGTGAGAAACAGAGTTCATGATTCATCTCTTATTGTAAAAATATATATTTTGATCTAGATAAATATCTCTATTATATATAAAAATTTGAGGATAAAAAAAATGTTTGTATATATATCATAGGTTGTAAAACGACTTTTGACAAGTTTTACCCCAAGTGTTTCTTTTGAACGAAAAAATCGTAATTTATTTTAGAGAGAAATAACGGCTATTCCTATCTCTAGGGATGAAGTATGAAAGGATGAATTGTGAAGAGGATTCCCATCCCTAAGGATAGGAATAGTTGTTATTTCTCCTTAAAATAAATTACGATTTTTCGTTCAAAAGAAACATTTACGGTAAAACTTGTCAAACGTTGTTTTACAATCATAAGCCGCATTATATATCGTATTATATTCTATTATATCATAAGTTGAATAATCACCTGGATCAGTAAATTAGTAAAAGAACAAAATCGTAGGGGAAAAATCTCTTGTGGGGTTTTCATTTAGCTGTGAAAGATTTCGGGCATTTCTGCCCTTCTAAAAGGAAAAAAAAGGTTCTTATTTTATTCCTGTAGAGGGGCAGAAATTCCTGAAAGCTCTGTTAAATAAAAACCCTACAAGAAACTCACGATTTTGTTCTTTTGATAAAAATAAAAATATAATACACTGCGGCCTGTGATTGTAAAACGACACTTGAAGCTACACCGCATGAGTTTCTTTCCAACGAAAAATAAATATTTTATTTCAAGGTGAAATATCGACTATTTCTATCCCTTTTGGATGAGGTATGAAAGGGTGAATTATGAAGAGTAATGACGAACGGAAAAATAAAAGTGTCCAGGGATGGGAAATAAAAATGTTTATAGCTGTGACCTATGTTTAGGGAAATATGGATGGTAGAAAAATTGTTTGAAATGACTGAATGAAAATCACTCTAGTAGAGAATTTATAGAAAGCTATTTTAAATTATTTTTTATAAATGAAATACTCATATTACATCCTGTATTTGAAAATGGAGCCTAATTTTGTCTATTGGCTGGTCATTGATCATTTATAGTAAAACCGTCAGTCTATTTTGGGGGAAATGTATGTATTTTTCTATAAAAATGTCACCACTTAATATATGTAAATATAACTAGAGATAAAATGTTTCATAACTCGAATATATATCCCTGGATAAAATATTAATGGGAGACCCAAAAATGGCCAGGTATTAAAATAAATAGAGTTTATTCATTTGAAAAAAGGAAATTCTGTTGCATGAATAAGTCTTCCTTTTTAATTTGATGTCGCCTCTGATGTTACATAGTAAGTATCTCATCCATGTGACATACTGTCAGCATGATATGTTTTAGGGAAAATGCATCTAGGAGACACATGTTATTGCTCCACTGTGTCTTCTGGGTTATATATTCATGTTTCCAGATGTACTGTTGGTCTTCCCTGCGCCCTCTACTTTTGATGGTGAGAACAGGGAAAAAGTCTTATCTGCCACAAAATTACTGAAAGTGGCAGTTGATGGGTTGTTATGAGAGATTTGATCGATTTTAACTGTGAACATTTTTTTCCCATTTACACTATGTTGAAATTATGGCCTGATCAGTTCATTGAGAGAAACCTCTTCGCATTGTTCAGTCGTCTTTCAGCTTTGGAAAGACGAAAACTTCAAAGTTCCAAAAGTCTCTAATCACAAGACTCTGCACTATTTCCTTTAGATATTTCGAAGTCTGAAGCGATGCGATTCATGCTGACGTCGTCATTTTGGCCAATCCTCGTATTGATGATCTTCCATGCTGCTGAAGTATTAACCATCCTTGAGATAGAGGCCGGCATTCATATTTCTATGAAAAATAGACACTTTGACCAGTTTGACTCTAGTTGCCTTACCATTTTAATACCCTAGGACCAAAATTGGTCTTGATTATCCCGAAGTGTCTATTTTTTATAAAAATAACCATCCTTGGGTGACTTGATTTTAAAAGCACTCCAAAAAATGTCCTCGCGATTGTTTCCTCAAAAGAATTCTGAGTTTGATCGTGAGCTGACATTGATGTCTAAAGAAACTACATCTTCGAAGGTAAGATACACAATTATAACGCGATGAAGGGGTAAATACAAAACCTGAACAATGAAATCTCCGTTCGCGCGATTTCTATGCACACCATTTATTAAGGTTAGCCTCTCAAAATACTGTGAATTAACGCATCCATGAGCTTTAAAAACTTTGTTGTTGTTGTTTATTTCTCAAGTCGTTTTAAACGATCTCCATTAGGTTCCATTGTCTCAGCTTTTCTATTATAGTCCTGGGGTTTTCCCAGATGTCTTTTTTTGGAGGATTTGATACAATTCAATAGATGTTCAGGACTGGCTGGTTGGGAATCATAAACTTTTCTAATACAATAAATATAGTATGATACTTCTCGGCCACTCTACATAAATATAAATGTATCAAAAGAGGCACTTCTCCATTTAAATATGCATCAGAACTATGGCCTTATTTGCATCCCCCTAGTAAAAAACTTCAAGTGTGATGATAAAGAATAATTAAGAATTTGAAAAAGTAAAAATTAATATATCAGGTAAAAGTTTCTTTTTAATTTAAATTTGCATATTATTGCATAATTGCACTATAATATCTATTACTTTAGCTGGTAACAGTGATGAACGCCCGCGAGAGCACATGCTAATAACAAAAGTTTTCAATTATTCTGTATATATATTATTTTGAGTTTGTACATAGAATATCAGCCCGTTGAAGAACAGTATATTTGCTCGAAAGCTTGCAAATTTAAAATTAAATTAAACTTTTTACCTGATATTGAATTTTTACTTTTTCAAGTAATTTCTGGGTAACTATTGCTCACATAATAATTGAGAATAATACAATCATCGTCAGTAATAAAGTTTTTACCAGGGTGATGATGCAATAATGTCATCGTTCTTATGCACATTTAAAGGGAGAGGTGCCTCTTTTAGTGCATGAACAACATCCTCCCGAAACTTTGTTATATATATAAATGTCATATATATAATTTTATTTATTTTATTTCGAATTTTTTCTAAAACAAACTTTTTGAAGTCGATCGCCAGATAGCGCGGCTATACACTATATAAATTCATTGTTGACTAGACGAATGGCCCGGGCAACGCCCGGGTTTTACCCGAGTGCGTATATATTTTAAAAACGTTTTAATTCAAACACTATTCGTTACAATTATAAATTGGCGCCATGGATGTCACTCTTGTGAAACGTCCCGTTCCAAACTGTGTGTTTTAAAAATGTTTTAATTAAAATACTATTCGTTACAATTATAAATTGGCGCCAATTTGTTTTTATACAACTTTATACAAATTTATTTTTATTCAAATATTAGTGTTTATATATATATATATGTCATAATTTGTATATAATTAAATGCAACCCCGACCCACTATGTATGTACCATGTATGATTTTCGAAGACTTAATAAAGAACAAGGTACTGGAGGGAAGCAAGTAGCATTAAGATATAGGAAGTAGACCTAAGACTGGCACGACTATTCTGGGCACCCCTGTGTCAATATTGCAGGGGCAGAGACCGGACGTCTCTAGTGACCGCAGAAGTTATTTTAGCCAAGATACACTCAATACTTCCTGACAAAACAGGACGTCTCTAGTGACCAGAAGTTATAAATGTTAAAGCTAGCATTCAATACTTCCTGACAAAGCAGGATGTATTTTGATAACCGCGGAAGTAAATAAAATCAAATAAACACGAGACTTCCTGACCCAAGCCGGGAGTAACTAATATCAAAGGAAACCGCGGGCCAATCAAAAGACAGTACCTTAAGTAGGTCAACCAATAGGAAAAGATCATGTGACATCTCTCGACCAATCAGAGAGAAACTGAGGCTTGGTGTTAAATCGGAAAGCAAGAATGGGTAGTTACGCTTGAGCTCTCATAGGAACAACACCTGCAGTAGTGATTTAGCTTCCAAGAAGGTGACATCTGCTCTAGACCTCTCTCCCTCTGCTCATCCCACAGCTAAGTACAATCACTGCCATGTGATCAACTAATTAATAAGTCAAATCGCTCAGCTCTTCTCAAGCTTTCTTTCCTCCAACCCAGTTGCCTTTTAATTTCAAACCCCATCACGTGTCCTGATTATTCCTAACTGTGTGCTTCACTTACCACTCAACGACTGCGCTTCAATCAAATATCACCATTCGCATCCAACAACAAGAAATTCCGCAACGATATTACACAGAGTCGACAGGATAAAGATTATGGAGCTTAGTCAGGATCAAGATGGAAATTAGCCCAGACACCAGCAAATCAAAAGGCAATGACAAAACCAGCGGAAAAGAAGCGGACAAGAAGAGAGGCGACCAGGCGCCTTCTAGCGGCCATCATATGGCAAATGACCGTGGCCATCCGACGTGTCAACGCCCCACAAAGTGAGACGGAATTCCGGAGCACCATTCCCCGGGGAGGACGACGGACACAACCCCCGCCAACCCCAGGCGAGTGTCACCAAGGTCGGACACCGACCACCGAGAAGTCATCCACCGCCATACCGTACACAGTCCCCGAAACCAATCCGCGCGATCCGGGACAGCCCCAACGATCCCAAAATGATCTTCCAGTACCGGACTTCACTTCAATTTCGCGGACGGTGCGAGCAGTCCCGAGCCAAGCCAACCATCTCAAACCAAGACGTTCCAGAGGAGACCTGTTGAACTAAGGTAGGCAACCCCCCTATGGCGTCAAGAATTGACTTTGAACTCTTATCTAATCCTACCTACCCCTTTAACAATATATCTAAACATGTACCAAATGAATGCAAGCACGGGCTAGACCAAAACCTGTCCCAAAGGACTCGTACAGCACACAAAGCTTTCACACATGGAAACCCTTGCCTGCATTCATTGCCCAAACCTCCAATATTTACATGCCACCATTCTAATCTCACACCACGCAACTTTTCACTCAACCCAATTGCCAATACTTTATGCCCACCACATATAAAGCCACCACGACTCCAACCTACAATTCCAATAATGCCCAAAAAAGTGTCCGTACACCGACACAGTTCACCCACTTACCACACAAAATTCACACATGACCACACTCCGCCACACCATAATTACGCAAATGTACCTCACAACATACACGCACCCATACGTCACCACGCGACAAACACACACAACCCGCACAACAAACGCAACACGCACGCCAAAAGACAACAACAACGACAAACAAGCGCATGCACAACCGTTAAGAATAATACAATCATCCCGTCTACACAAAACATAGAAAAAATTCACGCCATCAAACAACCACACAATCGAAAAACATTGCGATCTTTCCTAAAAGCTGTGAACGCCTATAAAGAGTTCATTCCGGACCACGCCCGCTTGCGGACACCACTTGTCAACCTTCTAAAAAAGGATGTCGTGTGGGTCTGGGATGACAAATGCCAGAAAGCATTCACTAACCTGAAAGAAAACCTTACCACACACCCCACATTACACCTTTACCAGGAAGGTCTGCCATGCCAGGTGTACTGTAACACCTCAACACTCAGCATTACAGGCGTTCTTAAACAAGTCTACCCTGATGGGAAGATATACACCGTTCAACATTTCAGCCGATCTCTACGTAGTCACGAACGAAATTATTCAGACTTGGAACTACAATGCCTAGCCATTGTGGAAAGTGTGGATAATTTCCGCACCTGTCTAAATGGCAGAAAGTTTACAATATTTTCTGACCATCCCGCATTGCAGTGGTTGAAAGAGATCAAAGCTCCGTCAGGCAGATTGTTTCGATGGAGGTTAAGATTGTCAAGATACGAATATGAGGTCCGTAGCATAAATGGAGTACAACAATATGAAACGGGCGTTGGAACTCGTATCCCATTTTGTGGCTTTCTAGATGCGCCACTCATACAGAGCCAACAGTCTTCTCCACCAGGAAAATCTCGCGTGACTATGGATCACAATAAACTGCGCACCGTCTCCCGAAAAGGAGTACTTAAAACTATAGTCCCAAGTTCACTTACAACCAGACTTCTTAAATCCGTACACACTCAACACCACCACCCAAACATCTCCAAGATGACGATACTCATCTCGTCACAATATTATTGGCAGAACATGACACAAGACATCGCAAAACAGGTAAAAACCTGTCCCACCTGCCGATTCGCTAGAAGAATCGATGAATACAACCAACCTTCACGTAAAAATACCGACACAGGCACCAAAACAAAACAAAATTCGTACATAAAGCACAACGTACACACAACACAAACAATGCCAAAATTACCACATTCACATCAGAGAAACGATCACACCTCTCAACCTAAACCAATTACCGCCGACATATCTCTAATAAAACCATTGACGATCAAACAGGAGAACTGCAAACCTGACAACCAACTCAATCATATCACACCACCCCCTAAAGACATCAAACAGGAGAACGGCGAACCTACCAATCATTCAAATTCTACAATTCATAAGGTTCAAGCAAATATTTCAGAGTCCCCAGTTACAAAAATGTGGACGAACATGGAGCAATATCCTATCTTTCATCTGATTTTTATCCTTTGTTTATTAGTTCTACCGTACAACTGTATCCCAATTTTATTCATTAATTACCTGTTTATCTATGCCATGCCCGCTCAGAAAATCTTCGAACTACAAGAGGTAGTTTTTAATTTAGGACAAGCACTTTTTAATTTTGGACAAACATTTATAAAACTTCTCATAATTTTAGGAACCATCTTCGCAGAAAATCTAAATAAACTCCGAAGAGATAGCAGTAACTGAAAAGATGACCAAACAATGTCGGAGAAATCACGCTCCAAAAACAAGATCTGAGCCGCACCAAAAATAAATAGACGGCAGGAAACGAGAATTTTGAGACACCACGACAGGAAGTGTAGTCCGCAGCGTTAAATTCGGCCTCTGTAAACAAAGCGAAGCGCCCTCGTCCGATCTCCAATTTCATTCCCTCTCTTTTGCCCGACACACCCCACTTCCGTATCTCTAATTACAATGAGAAGATCCCCTATTGAGGTCAACTGGGAACCTCACTATGCCACCGGTTTTGATTCCAGTTCGAGTCTACATATCGATTTTTACCACCCAATTACACATCCACGAAACAACACCCAGAACTAGCTCACACATCTCTTACACAGCCGACTTCTAACATTTTTCACAACACACACACAAAGACAAAAAATTACACATAAAGGTTATATAGATTTCCATGTCTCCTGTACACACAGCATAAACGCACTTGAGGGCTAGAATCACGTTTTTCACCTAAGTGTCACTACAGATGAGACAAAAAATTTATAGGGCATAATTGAGCAAGTAAAACATTTATAGGGCAAAATGGAGCAACCAATACATGTAGATCAGGGCATGAAGATACCATAGGGTTCAAACCAATACACCTTATTTTTCATATCCATCATTTCCATTATTTTCTCTCAATTAAAATTTAAATATTTAATCAATTTATCAATTTATTCAACTTATTATCAATTTTAATCATTAACTATCATTTTATTTACCAATTAGTTTATATTATCATTTTCACTTATCAATTATCATTCTATTTACCACTTGACTTATATTGCCACAACTCAATTATCAACGAAAACCCACTGGTTTTCGATTAAACTAAAAACATTAAATCACCCTTTGTTGTTGAAACCTTTTTATTTTTCTTTTTTTTTTTTTTTTCAAACGCTCAACTTTGATTTCGTTCAACTCTTATTTTTATTTTTATTTTGATTTCTCAAAAGACCTTATGAAATTTCCTCGAATTCCTTTCCAAAATTCAAGCAAAAAAGTAATTAGGCATTTTTCCTTTTTTTTTTTTCACCATTCAACCAAGCACTCAACTTTGATTTCGCTCAAAAAACTTTTATTTTATTTTTATTTTTGATTTCTCAAAAGACCTAATAGAATTCCTTCGATTTCATTCCCAATTTCGAGCTAGAATATGGTTAGGCCATTTTCTTTTTTTTTTCTCACCATTCAACCAAACACATTCAATTTTGATTTCATTCAACTACTCTTATTTTATTTTGTTTTGATTTCAAAACGCCTTATGAAATTTCCTCGATTTCTTTTCTCAAAAGTCGAGCAAAAAAGTAACTAAGCAGTTGTCTTTGTCATCATGCAACAAAATATTTTTCTTTTTCAACCAAACACATTCAATTTTGATTTCATTCAACTATTTTTATATTATTTTTATTTGATTTCAAAAGCCTTAATAGAACTCCCTCGATATCATTTCTTATCTCGAGTAGAATTCGTTTAGGCGCATTTTTTTAGCCCACTATGTACCATAACATTCATTGATTTCTTACAATTAAAAAATTTTTTGATTTCTATTAATTATACTCAACCTATATCATCAACCCCATTCTATCTTACTTTTATGTCACCAGCAATGCTTGTATATAGCCCCTCAATACCCACAACTAATTTTCCCACAAAATTATTTTTCATTTTACAGAATTCTCTCAGGCTAACCCCTTCTTGAATTCTTCACATGTAGGGGGCGCATCTGTCATAATTTGTATATAATTAAATGCAACCCCGACCCACTATGTATGTACCATGTATGATTTTCGAAGACTTAATAAAGAACAAGGTAACTGGAGGGAAGCAAGTAGCATTAAGATATAGGAAGTAGACCTAAGACTGGCACGACTATTCTGGGCACCCCTGTGTCAATATTGCAGGGGCAGAGACCGGACGTCTCTAGTGACCGCAGAAGTTATTTTAGCCAAGATACACTCAATACTTCCTGACAAAACAGGACGTCTCTAGTGACCAGAAGTTATAAATGTTAAAGCTAGCATTCAATACTTCCTGACAAAGCAGGATGTATTTTGATAACCGCGGAAGTAAATAAAATCAAATAAACACGAGACTTCCTGACCCAAGCCGGGAGTAACTAATATCAAAGGAAACCGCGGGCCAATCAAAAGACAGTACCTTAAGTAGGTCAACCAATAGGAAAAGATCATGTGACATCTCTCGACCAATCAGAGAGAAACTGAGGCTTGGTGTTAAATCGGAAAGCAAGAATGGGTAGTTACGCTTGAGCTCTCATAGGAACAACACCTGCAGTAGTGATTTAGCTTCCAAGAAGGTGACATCTGCTCTAGACCTCTCTCCCTCTGCTCATCCCACAGCTAAGTACAATCACTGCCATGTGATCAACTAATTAATAAGTCAAATCGCTCAGCTCTTCTCAAGCTTTCTTTCCTCCAACCCAGTTGCCTTTTAATTTCAAACCCCATCACGTGTCCTGATTATTCCTAACTGTGTGCTTCACTTACCACTCAACGACTGCGCTTCAACCAATCCTCACCATTCAATTCGAACAACAATTGGATCATATTACATAAGTCGACAGGATTCTACAACAGTGTAATACATCAAATATTATAGTGTAATAACAATTGCATCATCATATTACATATATAATGGCTATCTCCTTGATGTTACCAATTTAAAAGTTTATTTTCTATTTTTGATTGTATAAGAAACATATTTTCATTTAAGTATTGTACTTTATGAACGGAAAAATATGTCCAGGGTAGCCTAGTGGTCATGGCATCTGCCCGGTAAGCGGAAGGTCGTGGGTTCGATTCCCATCCCTTGACACTTTTTTTTTATTTTATCCATTCTGACCAAAATCTATCCGTGAACTTCACACAGACAGAATAAGGCAATTATATAAGTAGATGTTTTCCTTTAGCCATCAAATGTTTAAATTAATCAATCACGAATTTTTATTAAACTCTTGTTTGAAAAAGGGTAGAACCCAAAGCTCCCAATAAAATTATTACTATAAAAACTTAAGGAAAGTCACTTATTTAATCTTGTATCAACATAGTATGTATATCCCAAAACTGCCAAAACTTCAAACTCTTGTTTACTAGATTTTTTTCCCTCCCTCCCTATTAGTTGTTTAAACTCCTATTATTTTGATCTCTTGATAAATTGAAAATTTTCTCTGGTCCCTTAAGTTTAAAATTATCGAACGTCGACTGTATATATAAAGGGAAAGGTGCCTCTTCTCTCTATATATATATTTAACCTTATATAATCTTATATGGACGTTATAATAAATCAGTTTCAATCTCTCTATGTATATATGTATATTTATCAATTATTTTTATATATTTATATCTATTTATTAGTAAATTAAATTTTATTGCCCTCTATCGTTAAAATTTTACACAAATAAATTTACTGGCAATGCGTTTCTTTTTTTTTTAAATCTCTACAGACCTTACTGCAATGATATGATATAATGAATGAGAGGGCTTGGCTCATCAGTAGTGAACCCTCTCAGCGGTTTCGCCAAATTCATTAAATCATATCATTGCAGTAAGGTCTGTAGAGATTTAAAAAAAGAAACGCATTGCCAGTAAATTTATTTGTGTAAAATCTATTTATTCATATATTTATCATTATATAACCATATTTATTCATATTTATTCTGTATTTAACCTTATATAATCTTATATGGACATTGTAATAAATCAGTTTCAATCTCAATCTCTCTCTCTATCTCTACTATGCATATATATTAAAGACAAAAACGGCACATCCTGACCGCTTAATGAACATCTTAAGAAAAAAAGCATCTTCTGATTGTCAACTAAAAGTTGCTGATGGCTTGCGCCATCTGTCGGACTAAATATCAACCAATCGTTGATTTTTAATTATTCCAGAATTGGCCCCAAATACCCTATCTTAATTAATTAAGAAAATCTAACCACGTACGCGTTTCGGGCTGTTAGCCCTTATCAGCCTGATGAAAGCTGTACCTCAACGACCAAAAAAAAGCTGGTCTTTGGGATATTTTGAAAAATCATGAAACAGGTATTTAAGTCGGAAGAATGTGCGAATGCCAAACAACCTGAAAATTTGGCTAGATTTCCAATGTTTTGGTCAGATACCCGTGCCGCTAAGTTTATCAATACAGTGGTACTTCGACATACGAGCGCCCCAACATACGAGTTTTTCGAGATACGAGCCGACGAGCAAGTGATTTTTTGCTTTTAGTTACGAGCGAAATTCGAGATACGAGTTCGGTTCGGTAGTGTTGAAGATATTAATCTGTGATTTTAAATGTTTCTTTTTGACCAGTACTTGCTTTGTTTTTGCTTTTCCTAAAATGTTTCTTTCTTCTTCTTCATTATTATTTGTTCTATATGAAAAGCTTTGTTTTTTGAGACTTGAATAAACAAATTCAAGTTTATTATATTTTTGTGTGCTTTTAAAGTTAAAACACAACAGGTAGTAACACGCAGTCGCGCCATCACGATCAGTTAGCAGCGTGCTTCCGCTGTGATAAGTTGTGTTTTGTGTTGCGTTTACATTTACAGTTTTAGTTCATTTATTTTTATAACCATGGATCGGAAGAAAGTTTGTAAAAAGTCAAGTGTTAAGAAAAATATGATGAGTATTGAATTAAAACGTGAAATTGCAGCTGAAAGGATCTATGAAGAATTGGAACCCGGCGTTTCAGTAGAGGAGGAGATTGTATCTCTGGGAAAATCCATGGGTTTAGAGGTGGAAGAGAGAGACGTGAACGAGCTCATCGAGGAGCACACCCAGGAACAGACGACTGAGAAGATACAAGAGTTACAGTCACAGCAGCATACTGAGGTTATGCAAGTAATTGGTTTTGAGGAGTCAGAGGAGGAGGTTATTTCTACAAGTGAGATAAAGGAGATCTTAGGAATGTGGGAGAGAGTTTCACAGTTCGTGGAAAAAAAAACACCCAGAAAAAGTTGCAACAGGTCGTGCATCTGACCTTTTTAATGACACTTGCCTAACTCATTTCCGGAACATTCTGAGAGGGAGGAAGAAACAAACCTCCTTGGACATGTTTTTTTCTAAACGGCCTACAGGTGAAAGCGAGAAAAATGTAGCTAAAAAGGCAAAGACCAGTGAGGATATCTAATATATTTCTTTACGTTCTCCTTTTTGTTTTGTGCAATAAATATTTGATATTTATAAATACGTTTTTATTATTTAAAACCACGTAACAAAAATAACTGGGGTGACATTTTGGAGGTTGGAACGGATTAATGGTAGTTCAATTGTTTTGTATGGGGAAATTTGCTTCGAGATACGAGTAATTCAAGATACGAGCAAGGTTGCGGAACGAATTAAACTCGTATGTCGAGGTACCACTGTACTTAAGTTCGTTTCAGAAAGATTAAATAGGTTATGTTGTTTTAAAAATGAAACGATGATCCCGCGTAGGCCAATCTTGCATAATTTCGTATCTGGGTACTGTTGGAAAAAAGAAGTAAAATATTTTTTAAAATAATAAATCAATGATCTTAAAATACTTTTAGACTGACAACACTGTAATATAAAACCGAGAACAAAGGAGTGTTTGTTTTGTTTACAAAATTAGTAATTGTAATGTAAATTGTTAAATGTTCTTTTCTCTCTCTCTCTTTGAAAATGATAAATTTAAAATACTTTCTTAAAATGTGTGTGTGTGTGTGTGTAAAATCGCCTAATTCTTTAAAACCACTTCAGCTGTAAGTAAACTTGTTATTTGTTGTTTCAACGTCTGAACTATAAAAGATTCCCAACAGGTACAACCATTGAAATTTCCTAGATTTTATCCTGTTCTACCGAATGTTCTCCATTTCTATTTAGAACATCTTTAGAATTCCTTTTAAATACTTCCCACAATACTGGATGCTATCGAGCCTGTTACATTCTGAATTTCCTTTCATTTTCCTTCTGTCTAGCTTCCCTCTTAGATCCTATCTCCATTCTTTCCATGTCTTCCTACCTTCCAATAACTTCATCCTCTATTCTCTTACACATCTTCTTTATTCTAAACCATCTCACATCAGACATTTTAACCTACTGGATACAACAAATGGTCGAAAAGAAGACATTAAAAGAGCTATTATTTGTGTCTATCTTTCAAAACAATCTTTTCATATATTTTATTCATTCATTCATCATTTCTCTTACACATTATGGACTGTATTGATTCATCCATTAATGAGCTCTACTCTTCCCCGGCAGACACCATCAACAAGCTTTACAAGCTTGATATCTTAGTGTGATTGAGTGGAGATAAGAAAGAAGAAGATCCATCAATCTGTGCTTAACCCGGACTCCAGTAGTGTATGAAAGTCTCTCTGTCTGTATCATATATTTAAATTAAGAGAAAAGAGGCATCTCCTTATCGTGCAACTGAAAGTTACTTAAGGCTTTATGTAGGAATAAATATAAACTATTCGTTGATTTTTCATTATTACAGAATTGTCCGAATACCCATTCTTGATTAACCAAGAAAAGCAAACTACGTACGCCATTCGGGCTGTTGGCCCTCGTCAAGGTGGTGCAAGCTGTACCTCAACGACCAAAAAAACTGGTCATTCAGGCATCCTGAAAAATAATGAAATGGATATTTAAGGCCAGAAGTGCGTGAGAACGCGAAACAATGTGAAAAATAGTACAAATGTGAAATTGCACTGGGATATGGTGAATAAATTAAGAAAAAGGCATCTCCTTATCTCCTACATTTCATTTTACTGCATCAATAGAGTGATTTTCTTATTTTGAGGAAAAATAATATCTCTGATTTTTTTTATTGGCTTCCTTTTTTTATTTATTTGTCTCTGTCTTTTTGAATTGACTAGATGAATGTACTGTAAAACAGGCTCACATGCACATGGGGAAAGGGAGAAAAAATTACTGTGTTATTTTGTTGTTGTATGGCGAATCCATACAGGGAAATGGGCCCTAATAAAAGCCTTTTTGTTGTTGTTGTTGTACTGTAAAAAAAATTGATTCTTTTATCTATGGAAAAAGTGTTTTTTTTTATATCTATTCGGTAGTTTTCTTCTCTATAATTTTGTATTTTGATTCTTTGGAGTTGTTTCTAATGTCTAAGGTTGCTGGGTTGAAATTATTTCCGTGACAATTTAATCTATGATTATGGTTCTGACACGATTGATTTATTTATTTTCAATATTGACAGAGATATCCAAACCGAGTATTCAAGATTATTCCCCCGGGGAACTGAAGCTCGACAACAGTAACAACAGATAACTTGGAAATGTACCCGACATCTACACTCATGGACAAAACTTAAGGTCGTTTTTTTTTTTTTTTGAAGAATAAGATAGAGGCAATTTTGTTCCCACTTGGTTATCTCGTGGTGGTTTCTTGTCCATGGAGCAGATCAGATCAGCACCCTGATCACGATACCGGCCAACAGAGGTGCCTTGTCCGTATGGATGTCCTCTTCTAGATTTATGTCTGTCATATAGAAGGTTGCAAGGATGGCCGGGCAACTGAAATCTCGTGTGTCTTCAATAAAAGTGACTGTAATATTTTTCAGAGTTATTGTCCCGATATACATGCTAAATACTACAACTTTCTTAAGTTTTGTCCATGAATGTATACACAGTTTATATCATATTTATAATCCAAACATATATACAATAACATAATAAATATACCGTTTATTTTTAATAGTCTATACGAAATCAATGTATTCTTTCAGTTCGCTAAACTTACATTTCATTAAAAAATATATATTAGTAATGTTAATTAAAATTATTTATAGATAATTATTTAGAGAGAAAATCAATATTTGTACTTTGAATATTTACACTTCTCTGTCTTTACCAAGATTACTGTATATCTTCAACCTTCTTGTCGTAGTAGAAATATGATGAAGACGGTGTATCGCGTGTCGAAATATCCAAAGTTCCACTTGGCACCGAGACTAGCCACGATTACGTCACACAGCCACACCATTGGTAAATCATGTAGTTCTATGATATCTATCAATCCACGTTACATTTACCACCACTAGCTACCCAATCACGTCCGGGGTGTACAGGAAACAACTCGGCACCACTGGACCGGCACAAAGGTCGGGTGCTGCCAAATTTATCAGCACGGAAACCCGAAGGTTTCCTCCAACTTGTCTGACACCACTGGCTTTCTGCTCAAAATGTCCAAACCCCTTTATTGACTTGTTATCATTCCACCCGGGTTGGCTCCATGTTGGATCTTCCGTTTACTAACCTTCCTGTTTTAATTGATCTATAGTTCACTATGAAGAGGATCAGGTTAATTCGAAACTCAACTTTATTCCATCTAGGGATATAAGATAGAAAATCACTAGTTTTTTTTTTTTTGCTTATCCCTAGTATAGGTGGTACAGGCCATGATAATCATGGTGGGTAGTTAGCGACTGCTTTTTACTGTAAGCGCACCACATGTCTACACATGTGAAAGCAGTTCGACTTTGCACTTACAAATGTGCCAGTGCCCCGTTTGGTTACTTGCACTCGCTGGTGGGGTTGGACTTTTGCAAGAATCGGGGGACCATTGGAGCATTTTTTTTTTAAACAGAAAAAAGTGTCCAATGCGGGAATCGAACCCGGGTCGTAGCGGTCGAAAACCAACGGTTTAACCAGCCTTCCACCGACCTCCCAGATCACTAGTGAGAGAGGAAAACGTATTTACAAACAAAAATAACCACAAATTGGAGATAAAGTTTAAACCAGAATTCTAAAATATTTTTCTTATTAACAACTATGTAACCTAGGTAACTCCTGGAGCGTATCCATAGATCGTCAACTACTCGAGCTGTCTTGTGGTTTAGGTCTTGGTAGCCTTAGTGAACCAGTTTACCAAGTGTCTCTAGGCCGGTTTGTTTCTTTCTAGGTTCAACAGAGCAGTGCTGTTGAAAGAAAGGCAGTCCAAGAAGTGTAGCCGTCTAGAATCGCTGTAGTTGGATTGTTGGGAAGCTGACATGCTCTACGGTTTGTTCTTCCTCTTTGCAGTGTGGACAAGTTGGATCAGGGACTTGTATAATTCTTACCCATGTCGGCTTGAACATATCCATGATCTGATAGTAGGGTCGGGGTTGATGTTCCAAGTTGTATTTTTCTGAGGTTCTTGTTAAGTTGGCCGGGAGTGGGAGAGAATTTTCTCAGGTATCGGGTTGATTGGTCAAAGGGATTCTAAATTAACTAACGCTCATTAAAAACGCTAATACAGTTGACTCTCGATAATTTGAAACTCAAGGAACCAGAGAAAAATTTCAATTTATCAAGAGTTCAAAATAACAGGAGTTTAAACAACTAAGATGGAGGGAGGGAAAAATCAAGTAAACAAGAGTTTGAAATTTTGGCAGTTTCGGGATATACATACTATATTGATACAATATTAAATAAGTGACTTACCGCAAGTTTTTTTAAGTAATAAATTTATTGTTAGCTTTCGGGTCTTGTCCTTTCTCAAACAAGAGTTTAATCAAAATTCGTGATTTATTATTTTAAACAATTGTACATTTATTCACAAATGTTCATTTGGGGTAAGATGCTATTCCTTCAACTTCAAATTACCGAGAGGACCAATTAATATTGATTTTATTCAACTTATCGAGTATTTTTCAAGGGACCGAGAAAAATTTTCAAATTACCGAGAGATTCAAATTAACGAGTTTCAAATTATCGAGAGTCGACTGTATATAGATACACGTGACCGCGCGTACCCGGTCAAAATGCAATAAATATTAAACACAGAAAAATCAAAAACCCTACAACTGTATCTCTAATTCTAAGGGAAAATAGCGTCATTTGGATTTTGCATTGGAAACTATTTAACGCGATTGCTTGTTTTTTTAAAAAATAATTTCTTAGAAAAAAAAAGGTAAAGAAAAAGTAGATCGTCTGTAAAATAACCTTAGAAAATGAGGGAAGACAATAATGAGAATGACCAAGCAATTTATTTTGATCAAAACAATTACCAATTTATTAACAACAAATATGAGAGACTGTTGGAAAAAAAGAAGAATAGTAAATCAATGATCTTGAAATACTTTTAGACTGACAACACTGTAATATAAAAACGAGAACAAAGGAGTGTTTTGTTTTGTTTTACAAAATTAGTAATTGTAATGTAAATTGTTAAATGTTCTTTTCTCTCTCTCTTTGAAAATAATAAATTTAAAATACTTTCTTAAAAGGTAAAATTGCCTAATTCTTTAAAACCACTTCAGCTGTAAGTAAACTTGTTATTTGTTGTTTCATTGTTTGAACCATAAGAGATTCCCAACAGAGACAATAAGATCTTCTTTCTCATTTCTGAGACAATAAGATAAATATTCTAAGTAAAAATATCTAATTAATACTCTGTTTATTAAAATTAAATAATATGCTACAATATATAATCCTATTAAGGCATAGAAAACCAGGGTTAACTAAATAAATAATAAATATTAAGGCGTATATTATAGTGATAAAAAAAGGAATACAAATTAGATTTGGTAAGCTGTATACTCATCTTCACTATGGTTGCACATAATAAGCTTTTTCTTCTATTAACACGTTGTTTCTTTTCGGTGGTCAAGTGCTTACAGAGCTGTATTGTTGAATTTGTTTAGAAAGTTCAGAGAGGGGTTAAGAACTCTTTGGATGGCGCATCGAATGCAAATATAAGTGAAGACGATTGTGAGAATGAAAACAAAGATGTGGTGATGATACAAAAGAAAGAAGAACAAATAATTATTCTAATAAATATTCAATGATATTTTTGCCTTTTTCTAATTAAAAGGTAAGGGATGGAAGATGTAAGTACATAATTTTTCAAGACGTATATTTTCTAACATTTACTAATATAAGTGCGCCTAGTAATAAACTATTTATGTTCTTTTGATTGACTACTTGAGACTATAAAAAAATAGAAAATGTGGCTTGTTAAATCAATAAATAATATTCATGTAGTTTCTTCATGATTGCAGTAACTAAAATATTAAAACAATAATTTAAAAATATTTCGTTAATTAAGGTAAATTGCTTTTGGTATTAATCAGATTTTTTATTTTTTCAATTAAATCTAGCAATAAATTATTGAATATAAGAAAAAATTGATATATTTTAACACCGTTGCACATGGTTAAAACAAATATGGTATTATATATAATTATATTCTTTTATATCTCTTTATATATAAAAATTTAATTGTATTATATTATCTGTGAGTGTGTATTCTAGAACAACCGTTTTGGGTAATAATCATCATCATTTTATTTTGCATACGATGCTTGCAAAATAAAAGCGGAGAAAGAATAATAGTTTAAATGTTAATTTCTCGGATAATTAAATTGAAGAAACATATTTAAAATAAATAAGTAAGTACGCTTTTAAAAAATATTTTAAAGTAAATAAAATAAATAAAAGTTACATTTTTAAAGTACTAAAGACACATTATACAAATGAAACAAGTATTATCTTTTCGGCACCCGGTGTAATGCATTTACACATTGTTTATAAAATTAAATTTCATTCTTGAAAACATTTATTGTATTTCAATAAAATATATGTGGTAATAATCGAAAATATATTTTGCAATTAATATTCTGCTGATATATTTTACATTGTGGAGATTTTTAATTAATGATTTAATGTAAAGTTGAGACAGTATTTTAAAAATTAAAATAAATATATAAGTTTCTTTATTAACTTTCTAATTTAATAAGAGAAAGCTATTACGAAAAAGGATTTGTTTTTTTATGCATTATTGCAACATTTTTATTTTAATACAAATATAACTATTTTGTATATTCACAAATTATTTTAAACGACACACACAAAATATATTTTATTATAAATAAAAATCTACATTTTATATAAAGACATTAAAATCACCAATTATATATACATTTTTATGAATAAAGTATAATTATGAAAGGCCTTTTTAAAACGAAAAATTAGCATAGTTTGAGAATTTTATCAAAAACAAGCGAAATTTAATGATAAACTAATTACGCTTAGCATTAACATTTTGGAACAAAATTACCAAAGCATTTTTAAATCTATATACTGAATTAAACAAGATTAATTTAAAAATTATGAAAATGCCACTCTACACATTTTCAAAAATAAATGTTGAATAATTTATACCTTTTTATAATATGAATGAAAGACAATTTAGCATGTCTATGGAAGGTAGTTTTAATGTATTTTAATAGATTCAAAAATTGTTTATATTTTTAAATATTAAAGAAAATAAATATTGAAATATCTATGTGATGGTGTTCGGCATTCAAGAAAACAATATTGTGTTTATTTCTCTGTAAATATAAAAACAACACACATTTCCTAGAAAAATATTTTAAAAATGGTTATGGGATAACGTTTCTCACTGGACACCATTTAATGCGATTTATATTGAATTTTGGCGTGCGTCCAATCTAAATATTTGTAAAAATTAATAAATCCATAATATATAATTGTGAAAAATATAATCTTCCACATAGAGCGAAAATATACTAAATTATAATTAAGAATACAATAAAATATATGTAGAAAGTTTAAAATGAGAAATAGAGGGTTATTCCGGGATTTTTCAGTTAATTCGTCACGCACTGTAAAAATAAAGATGGCGATTTTCAAAATCGGGTCAGACGTACAAAACAAATCGATTGCACGTTCCCAGAAGTAACGGCCGGTGTACACGCGAAGGAAGCGGAAATTCCGACTCCCAATATTGATCACAGAAGTCCTCTATAAATAATTGATTCGACAACACGACCAGCAGCAGTGGGCGTGTGTATAAATTTGCACACTCGCAGAGTGCTGAACAATTTACAAACATCATTAACCTCCATACACACGATGTAAATAGAATCTGTCCTCATATCATGCATATAAAAGTTGCTGATGGCTTGCACCACCTATCAGAATAAATATAAATTAAACGTTGCTTATTATTTACACTTATGGACAAAACTTAAGGAAGTTTCAGCATGTATATCGGGATTGAGACAATAACTCTGAAAGATATTACAGTGACCCAAAAATACATGGCCCACCTGTGCTGTGTGAGAGCTTAAATGGTCTTGCTCCATATGTAAATACCTGTTTTCTTTCCTCTTTTCGCTCTCCACTTCTCCCATCCATATTTCCAAAAATTTTTTTTTTTTTTCTCTTTTTTTGATTTTTTTTTATTCTTCTTATTTTTTATTCTTTCTTATAATCTGTATATATTTACCAAATGTATATAATCTTTCTCCATTTTTTATTTCCCACCTTCATAGGTTTCTCCGTTTTGTAACCCCAAGGAGAATCCTCTGTAAGACCTGTGTGTCTTAATAAAGGCTTTTGTGTGTGTGTGATATTACAGTGACCTTTATTGAAGACACGAGATAACCAAGTGTGAAAAAATTGCCTTCTCCTTAAAAAAAAAAAAAAAAAAACCCGACGACATCAAAGATTTTCCACTTCCTGAAGTTTTGTCTATGAGCGTATTTTGTCAACCCGGGTTTCTGGAGCGTACTTGAGTTTTCTTTACTAAAATATTCATCATAATGGAAAAATGATCTGTAAAGCGGACACCTTATATAAAAACATGCCCGTCGCACATGCGCCGGTGAAAAATCCAAATTATCTATTTATATATAAATTTATTTATATCTTTTTACATTAAAAACTACCATCAGTAATCTGTTATTTATTATCGACAATTGGCTACAGGTAGGATTAAAAATGTTGTAGTTGAATCCTTGAAGCCTTGCATCACCTCCTATAGCGCAACACTTGAGTACGGTAGTAGAGGATAAATGATCGCCACACCTAGAGGGCGCTAGGAAGCTGAAGAAAGCCAATCAACGAGAGAATAAAGCAGAGATCCCATATGCATATATATGCACCTACATACACTCATGGACACAACTTAAGGAAGTGGAAAGTCTTTGATATCGCCAGTCGTCTGTGTTTTTAAGAAGACAGAGGCAATTTTGTTCACACTTGGTTATCTCGTGTGTTTTCAACAATATGTAATATCTTTGCCTGTTATTGTCTGAATCCCAATATACATGCTAAAAGGCATGATTTACTTAAGTTTTACCATGGAAACAAAACTTAGGTGATTTATACCTTTTACCATGTATATCGGGATTCAGACAATGACTCTGAAAGATATTATAGTGACCTTTATTGAAGACACACATATATACACTCATGGACAAAACTTAAGGAACTTATTCCTTTTAGCATGTATATCGGGATTCAGACAATGACTCTGAAAGATATTATAGTGACTTATATTATAATATAGTAGCTAGACAGATCAAGCCGCTATTATAGGAGTTAGGGACTAATGCCGAATAATTGTGCATTCACAACTTCTCGAACTTTGAAACTTGAAAGATGACGTAGGTAAGGCAGATCCGTCGCAGACGAGATCATCGACCTGTGGTAATTAAAGCAACCGACATGGCCCCGGGTCCGTTTGTCTTGTCGTAGTTTGGTAATCAATTTCTGACGGTGCCTATACTGTGTTCTTGTATCACCGCTGTCGTACTTTGGTGTCAACTTTGGAGTTCTTCAAAGGGAAAATCTGAATCCCTAGCGATGGATACCGGCTCTATGTATCGTGTGGAAATGGGTTGATGACGAAAGTTCAGGAGAGTGAAGTGAATGGAGAAGATTATGGAGACAGGATAGAAAGAACAATATACGGAGAAATACATATAAAAGAAATGTTTGTGCTATACGTTTCCACAATATTTACCATAATTGGATGAAACTTGAACGTGATATGCACTCATGGACAAAACTTAAGGAAGTGGAAAGTCTTTGATTTCGCCGGTCGTCTATGAATTTTTGTTTTCAAAGGAGACAAATGCAATTTTGTTTCCATTTCATTATCTCTCGTATGTCTTCAATAAAGGTCACTGTAATAGCTTTCAGAGTTATTGTCTGAATCCCGATATACATACTAAATGGTACAACTTCCTTTAGTTTTGTCCATGAGTGTATATATGTGTGTCTTCAATAAAGGTCACTGTAATATCTTTCAAAGTTATTGTCCCGATATACATGCTAAAGGTACAACTTCCTTAAGTTTTGTCCATGAGTGTATATGTGTGTCTTCAATAAAGGTCACTGTAATATCTTTCAGAGTTATTGTCTGAATCCTGATATACATGCTAAAAGGTACAACTTTCTTTAGTTTTGTCCCTGAGTGTATATATGTGTGTCTTCAATAAAGGTCACTGTAATATCTTTAAGAGTTATTGTCTGAATCCCGATATACATGCTAAAAGGTACAACTTTCTTTAGTTTTTGTCCATGAATTTTAAGTGTGGTCGAGATGAAGCCACCCTGAGATATATAACGGCTGTCAGGTTGTCCATATTGCTGGAATATAAGAAGGGACACCCTATAGAGTTAGGTCTCTGGAGCCGTCGTAGTTGTCATCTAGGAATACACCACCTTACTTGGTTTATAACACACATTGCCTACGTTCCTAATACGTTTTCGAGATATACTGTATTTGAAGTGTGTATGTCTCTAATACTTTGAACGGAGATATAGTTTTTACTCAGAGTATGTAAATTAGTCCGATAACAGATCAATTTGTATTTATATTTTAAGGTGAGAGAAAATAATTATCACATAATAATTTATTAATGAATTCCTATTTTCACACACAGCGCGCGATACCTAAAAAAATGTTTTTACCCCCAAATACTATGGTACAGGCCATGATAATCATAGTGAGTAGTTAGAGAATGATTTTACTGTTAGGTGCACTACATTATACACATGTAGAAAGATGTTCGACTGTTTCACTCACAAGTGTTCCAGAACCCCTTTTGTTTACTTGCACTCACTGGTGGGGTTGGACTTGTGCAAGAATCAGAGTCCATTGAAGCACATAAACATGTGCCCACTGCGGAACTCGATCCCGGGTTTATATCACTCCTCCACCAATCCCCTTTCATCAGCTGTGCTTATATATATCCTCTAGTAATAACTCTTTACACTCTTGTCCATCTTGCTGCAGAAAAACTCTTCGACGTTCTTCGCTTTGGAGGATTGAATCTTCTGACAAATGGGGGAGTGACTTAGGAAACACGTTATCTCCAGTTCGCGTCATTTGTCTGATTTTCCACCAATGAGGGCTAAGATCATGTTGTCCACGATACCTCCGAGCTCTCCCAAATCTCATTTATTCCACCAATATTCAACAGAAAGGAAGCACACCCAGGTTTTATTTAATAGCCACATTTGCCCATCCCAGCAGGGAATCTATCAACTCCCCTGACTTTCCCCAAGAATGGAAAAAAAAACGAACCCTACAAATTAACTTACCCAGCGGAGCGTGAAATGCTGAATCAATATTAAAAGAAAAGAAAAAAAAAATACGTTTGGATCTTTTGTTTTAAATAAAAAGAAGTCTGTTTTTATGCTTTATTGAGTTTGGGATAAAATATTTTACATTTTTGTTTTAAAATAAAACTCGGCTATATATGACAAACATGTGTTGAACGCTGGGCCGATGTCAGGTTTTCTCATTGGTTCACTGGGTAACATCATCTCGTTAGTAAACAATGTGGACATTTTTACAACATGGCCATTGTTGTCTCTCAGACGATTGGGGGGACGATTCTATTTACAAATTTGTCTTGTCCAGGGTTTGTTGTCCTTCCGAGGTATGTCCCGAACATCCCTAGACGCTGGCAGCGCCCACAACGGTCGAGCTTCTCTCTGGCCCTAGATACTGGACGGCAGCCCCCTCACGTCTCTAGGGGCCGGATGGCACACGACACAAACTCTCCTTTGGATCGAGCCGTCACAAGCCCCTAGCTTCCCTATGGACCTAGATGCAGGACGACAACCGTCACACGGCTCGGACTCCCCTATGGCCCTAGACACGGGGCAGCACCCGCCAAACGGCCCTATGGCCGGTCAGCCGTCACAAAGCCCGAGCTCCCCTATGGCGCTAGACGTCGGTCAACCGGCCGACCGCGGGACCCCGTCGAGCGACTCGACCGTCACCACCGCCGCAGTCGATCCAGTCATGCGGAGAGTGAACGCCCGGGCGCTGGCCAGTCTCTTCTGGGGCACCTCGGGCAACCTACGCCTGGATGTATGCGTGAGTACACTTGATTAGCTTACTGTCGAGCTGATTCACACGTGCGCCCCCATCATCCCACTCCCAGTGAACGGTCCCAACTTCCCCCACACACCTTTCTAGAAACACAATTACAGCGAGTGTTGATTGGACATTTTCATTGGAGAAGGTATTGCCCAAGTTAGCGCTGGATGCTGTTTAGTAGCGTACTAGTGGAAGACTAAAAGTGCTAGACACCCAAGAGGAACTAGTGGATTATCATAAAACTGGCCATGAATGTACACGAAAGTACAGAGACCAAATGATCCCACAATGTATCCGCGTTCAACTATTTTTAGACGTTCTGCATCTATCCAATATTTAAGATTTTTTTTCATAGCACGCCGCAAATTGACTAATTTGAGCCAAATCCCTTGTTTTTTCTTGAACTTCTGGGTATCGAACATTCTGTTTCCACTAGCTAGGTTTAAGTGTTTAAAACGGTGGCATTTAAATTTATCAACATTTTTATTCTGAAGAATCTCCCAACTTTCCTTGTAATAATGTACAAATTATATACGAGGGCATACAGTGTCCTTCAGTCACCTATATATCCACTTATAGATGATCACTATAATTTATCCATCACTGTGTAAGCACATACTATCCTTTTTAATCAACCTGCAACCCCAAAACACATTATTGACTGTATTGACTCATCCATTGATGAGCTCTACTCTTCCCCGGCAGACACCATCAAAAGTCTCAAGCTTGATACCCTAATATGATTGAGTAGAGATAAAAAAGAAAAGAAGATTCATCATCTTGACGTATTTGTTCCCGGGTTTCTCTATAGGTTTCCTAGAGAATGGGATCTATGGACTTACCGATAAACCCAGTACCATCCTCAAATCCCGAAACCAAAAATAGATCCATTAATAACGGTCCATCTTAACGAACACCGAAATTGTATCGAATAGAAGTTAACATTTCTTTCTGTATAGTTGCAAATTTTTCTAGAGTTTATGAGCCATATTTTTTGTCGTATCGGTCAAACAGTAACAATTTGAAGCCCGTACGATTTGTGTCATTGTTGAGAGAAACTATTCATAAATAAAACTTCTAGGAGGAGTTTCTTGCTACAAAACTCATCTTCGAAAGCCGTTTTGTTTATTATTTATAAATATTACCAAGGATTTTTTATTTTATTTTATTTAACAGTTGGGAGAGACACGCCATATCCACAATTAGGATAATTGTGTGTATATATTACATTATATACAATTAACACAATTGAACGTTTTGCATATAGTAATTAGAAATAGTAGCTTGAAATATGTACAGTCAACACTTTTTTTTTGTTTTTGTTCAACACATTTTTTATTTTTCGAAAGAAACTATTTGTACCCTCGCTGATGTGTAAATACGGCGAATCCTATATGGGGCGGAATTCCCTAAATAAAGGCTTTTGTTGTTGTACCCTCTCAGCGATCGTTCATTGGCCGAAAAACAAAAGGTAACGCCGCATCTTTTTAAACACAAGTATTAAAAATAATTATAGAAGATTTCAGGCAATGTATGGTAAGGGCTTGTTGCTTGAATGGTTGTTGATACTTAGAGTGTATGGTTCAGATTTGCCAAGTTGGGTATTCAGCTGCGTTTGTTGGCTAACTTCCCAACTGGCAATGTGGGACCACATCGACCGAATTATCTTAGACGTCGTTTAGTTAGGACTACAAACCTTTTACACATCTAACAGCGTATTTTGACCGTTTGAGCTATAAATATCATATTTGGTAAATTTGTTAAATGTTAAAACAAAACTTACAATACAGAAAAATAACATTTTTTTGTACAACTAGATAACCAAAAAGCTAACTTTCGGGTCAACCCCCCGATATTATAAGTTTAAAAACTATGAGAGAAGGTGTAAAGGTGAACTATGTATGGAAAAAACAAACAAATATTTCCTGTGGGCAGAGTAGCTATTTGAAATATAAACATTGAAATTATTTAAAGCCCTCCTTATCTTGGATATTTATAAATTGGAGATAATATATACAAATATATATATTATATTCACTTAGAGAGTATATATATATATATATATATTATGAATATACACTCATCGACAAGCATTAAGGAAGTGGAAAGTCTTTGATGTCGCCGGTCGTCTGTTTTTTTTTTAAGGCAATTTTGTTCACACTTGGTTATCTCGTGTGTCTTCAATAAAGGTCACTGTATTATCTTTCAGAGTTATTGTCCTGATATACATGCTGAAACTTCCTCAAGTTTTGTCCATGAGTGTATATGTGTGTGTCTTCAATAAAGGTCACTGTAATATCTTCCAGAGTTATTACCCCGATATACATGCTGAAACTTCCTTAAGTTTTGTCTATAAGTGTATATATAAATGGGAAATTAGATGCCGTCTAGTTTTGGCGTCTATTTTGACGGGAGGTGCGTCCTTTATATATATTCTACCCTATGTATATATAAACTGGGCATCTACCACTGCGCACAACTGAGGGGGCAATCTAGACTAGGCTAGATAAAGAAGTCTCCACTACAGTGGTTGGCTCGAGGATGGTGCCAAACAATGGCAGAAGAGAGTTCACTTAGTAAACGGAAGTCATCTTTGATGCATTATCAATCTTTTGGAGTGCTCAGAATTTTCTACTTTATTTCCCAGGTCTTCATGTCTTCTTATTCTCCTATTGATTTTCTCGGCATTTGTCGATATAGATGTTTTGGTCAATTCTCTTTATACCGACTGCTTATTATATTATTTGTTATTCTTTTTGTGCTGATAATTTTTTCACCTGGTATACTGATCTTTAATGGCTTTAAGGTTTGCCGTCTATCAAGGCACCAGTTTACAATTTTTATTCTTTTGTCAAATTCGAGAGACATCATCACCACTAACGTCAGCATCCTTCCACTTGGCTAGTTATTCGGGTGTCCTACTGCTAGACTTAGTATTCTACATCACTGCTGATGAGATATCGAAGCTCACATCGCCAATTCTTCACGACTTCCAAAGCTCACAGAGATTGACTTGTGTGAACGCTCTCCAGATTCTTCGGACTTGCAGGAATTCAGGTTGAATTCAGTTGACTATCTCTTGGGACACAATGGGAAAGACTTGAAGCAGTCTTCGTCCTACAGACAGGATTCCTTGGATTGAAGACAATCCCACTGTCACACCATGTCCTCCCTTTGTGCTCGCTGAATCCAAGTCGGAATCGATGGTTTGGGAAGACAACGGAAGAGGCCTCGAAGCACATTTCAGACACAGGATTCCTAGGATTAAAGAGAATTCCGTTTGTCCACCGAGCAAGCCCGTTGTCCTCCTCTTTAAAAGAAGCTTTCGGCAAGGTGAACAGCTCTATTTCGGGACGGATGCAATCTCACTCTTGAAGAAATCTCATAGTCTTGATACCTAGGATGAGTTCATCTGATGATGTCGACCTTCAAGAAGCCCCCCGCGCTGTACGCGATCACCTGTGGATCAACGCCACACGCTGGAAGATTGTAGAAAGTCTTGCGGCAACTTTTCTATAAATGACTTCTCTCTACCGATATACGTTTTACAAAATTCTAAAAATAAATTCAATTTGACTTGTAAGTATTAAAAAATAGATTATCAGTATTTATCAAATTGAAAATTGAAGCTAGTTTTAGATGAACGATTTAAATATTATAATATAGGGGAAAATATAAAGTTCAATATTCAGACAAAGCTATATCCATCGATGAATTTGTCACCATATATATCGGAGCTTTGTAGAATAGCTAAGAACCTAAAGGTAAATATATTAGAGAATTTCTTTGTGTAAAAATTGTATACAAAACGTATTAGGAAGAAAGATAGGCCTATTTAAAAATTTAGACATCTGTTTTGACAGATAGAAGTATGTAATTAATGATGTAATTAAAGATATGTAATGATGTAATTGAAAGATGTAATTAAAGATACAAGTATGTACAGTGTAGATGGCGAATGTTAATTCTACGCAAGATACACTTGAGATGCCAGTGTAGATCTTTTCAAATTACGTAGGTACCATTTTTGAGCCGTTCGTCCAGTCTGTGATAGCCTGATGTCCGTGCTATGACATCGGCCAGTTCTGATGTTGTGGCGAGATAGCTGCTACGCACATGTATCTAGGTTTCTGAGAACTCTAGAAAACAAGAAGTTTTACTTACAGCTGTCTCGTTGGCGACTGTGGACACTTGAGATACCAGTGCAGATCTTTGAGCAGCTCGTCTAGTATGGGGTTGGGACAATGTCAGCTTGATAGCATTGGCTGTAACATCCCAAGTCAGCCGGTTCTGTTGTAGACGCTGTCGGTGACACGACGGTTTAGATACACCTATTTCTGTAAGTTTGCGAGACCTCGATCTAATGGAAATCTTTTATTTGCACAGCGGTGACATTCCCCTCACAACATGGAGAACCTGACGGGTGATAGGCACTGAAGTCAATAAAGCTTTTCATTTGGCTGAGTTGGAGGCCTTTAAAATAATTATATGCTCAGGGTGTCAAGATTATTTTATATTTTTAGGTAAAAAAAGGTCATGCTCACGCAGAAGTTTCGGTAGTTACGCGTCATTAATACGGAACAGAAAATGAAGGAATGTGTGGAGAGTAGAAAAATAAAGAGAGAAATTAGATTTTTTTTCAAACATTTAATAAACTTTGAGAGATTGTGAAGTACAGAAAGAGAACTGGGTCAAAGATAGAGATGACCCACCTCGATACGAGAAATACGAGAAGTTGGGACCTGCTGAATTAAATTTGCATATTTAGGTGGGGGGATTTTGTCCGCGGCGGTCTGCCTCGCTGACTTCCTCGGCAGATTCCTCCTCACGGGGGGAGCATGTAAACAATTTATCTACACTCCAGCCCTACCGCCACCAAATATTTTCAAAGGAACAAAATCGTGAGACTAAGGATATCCAGTAAGGTTTTTTTTTTAGCCGAGAATTCGAGCACACATTTCTGCCCTTCAATAGGAGTTGTTGTTTCTTACCCCCTTGTGTAAAGATTACACGAATTCCATGAGTTCATGATCTCATGGAGTAGGGTATATGGGTGCAGCTTTCATTGATCATGGCACCATGGCACACTTTGGTGAAAGTCTGACTTTGCCTGTAATTTGAGGCCGTTCCTAACATATAAGCCTTTGCTGCTGACTCTAACATGAGCACAGATGCAGCTCCTCCGTATCTCTGGAGTGGGACCCTTGCTGAGGTCCATCAACCGGGTCAGTTGAACTCAGGATTTTTAAAGAGAGAGTGTCCTGTGACGTAATTGTAAATATTCAGATGTAAATATGTAAATATGGTTTTGCATATAGACAGCTCGAGTTAGGATATATATAGAGATAATTGGAAGTTGTCAGCTAGCTAGGAAGTTCCGTTCTTAAATAAAGAATTGTTCATCATCGTATCCCGATTCCTTTGAAGAAACTAAACATGGTGGCAGCGGAAAAGCGGTAAAAGCGTAAAAGCAATTATCAAAATTATAAAGTTGAAATATAAGTGAATTTTATTTTAAGAAAAAAGAAAAAAAATGGCTAATTATATGCAGATAGCTGCTCCAGAAGGATTTAATTTTGGTAAACCTAATGAATGGCCGATATGGTTCAAAAGATTTCAAAGATATAGAATCGCTTCAGGACTTTCAGAGAAAAGTGAGAATGAGCAAGTAAATGCTCTGATTTACATTATGGGCGATAAAGCAGAATAAATTTTGATCTTATTTAATTTAAGTGAAGCACAAATTAATGACTATAAACTTGTAGTGTCCAAATTTCAGGACTATTTTATAGGAAAAAGAAACGTTATATATGAAAGAGCAAAATTCAATAGAAGAAGTCAAGGGGAGACCGAACCTGTGGAGGAATTTATAACCAATCTCTACGTCCTGGCAGAGAACTGCAGCTATGGGATCTTAAAAGAAGAGATGATCAGGGATCGGTTGGTAGTTGGAGTGAAAAACTTTAATCTTTCTGAGAAATTACAGTTGGAATCGGAACTAACCTTGGAGAAGGCAATCCAGATAGTGCGCCAATCAGAAAGTGTAAAAAATCAACAAAAAGAAATTAGGCAAGACACTGAAAATCGGAACGTGGATGTGATAGACAGGAAAGGAGGGAGAAATGTCACAATTTTTCAGAAAACAAGAATGAAAGGTACAAAAACGTACAATTCTAATTTTCCAAAGAATCGTCAAGGATGGTCTTCTAATGAGAAACGTAAATGTTTCCGATGTGGATATTACCAAGGACATTCGAAAGAACAATGTCCTGCTAAGGATGCTATTTGCAACAAGTGCAGAAAGAAAGGTCATTTTGCCAAGGTTTGTCACACTAAAACCGTACAAGAAGTATCAAGCTCCCAAAATTATGCATTCATTGGAATAGTGAGAATGCAGGAGAATGCGGAAGATAAGTGGTGTGAAGTGATAAAGGTGAATGACCAGCCAATAAAATTTAAAATCGATACAGGAGCAGAGGTTTCGGTTATGCCAGAAGGGATTTACTTGCAACATTTTGGATACCTTAAGACGGAGAAGGCCGAAAAGAATCTTTTTGCTGTTTCCAAGAAGATAGAGGTAAATGGAATGTTCCAGGCTTTTTTGGAATCAAAAAGGCAGAAGTGCGAAGAGACCATCTACATCGTTAAAGGGGTTGCCCGACCTTTACTAAGCTGTAGGGCTAGCGAGATCCTAGGTCTCGTTAGGAGGATAAATATTGTCGAAGATCATACTCCTACCAAGCTAGACCCAATGCTCAAATTTCCTAAGTTATTTACTGGACTGGGAAAAATAGATATTCCATACGAAATAAAGTTGAAAGAAGGGGCAAAACCTTATTCGATATATACACCAAGAAGAGTACCTATACCTCTAATGAAAGAACTTCAAATGGAACTGGAGAGAATGACGGCAAATGGCGTAATTTAAAAGGTTGAGGGTTCTTCTGAATGGTGTTCGCCCATGGTTCTCGTTGCAAAACCTTCGGGAAAATTAAGAATATGTGTCGATCTCTCGATACTCAATAAAAATATTCTAAGGGAAATACACCCGATCCCGGTGGTAGAACATACGCTAGCCCAGTTGAAAGGAGCTAAATTATTCACAAAGTTGGATGCTAATAGTGGATTCTGGCAAATACCACTGTCTTCTGAGTCGTCAGCACTTACCACATTTATCACTCCATTTGGGAGTTTTCGGTTTAAGAGGTTACCCTTCGGTATCTCTTCCGCTCCGGAAATTTTTCAGAAAAGAATGGGTCAAATATTGGAAGGACTGGAAGGAACTCTGTGCCATATGGATGATATAATGGTTTATGGTTCATGCCAAGAAGAACATGATAAAAGACTCGAAACAGTATTAACAAGAGTTTCTAAATCGGGACTTACCTTGAACAAGGATAAATGCAAATTTGCAATTACAACTATTAAGTTTTTAGGTCATCAAATTGGTCCTAACGGGATTCAAGTAGACCTTAAAAGAAAACGAGCTATACTGGAGTTTCCCAAACCGAGATCTGTCAAGGAACTAAAACAATTTTTAGGAATGGTAAATTTTTCAGCTAGATTTGTCCCCAACTTAGCGGAGATATTGCATCCAATGAACAAGTTACTGTCAAAGAAAGAAGAATGGATTTGGGGAGATGATCAAGATCGGGCATTTGACCAAATAAAGAAAAATCTCACTTCTGCGCAAGGGCTAGCCTTGTATGATCCTTCTTTGCCTATCACAGTATCAGCCGATGCTTCATCTTTTGGGCTAGGCGCAGTAATATGGCAAACCAAAGATGGACTGAGACAAGTCATCGCTTATGCTTCTAGAACTCTCTCTGAAACAGAAAAGCGTTATGTTCAAATCGAAAAAGAGGCGCTGGCTATCACCTGGGCTTGTGAGAAATTCAAGCAATACATCCAAGGCCTGGTGATCACTCTTGAAACCGACCACAAACCACTAGTACCGATCTTTACTTCCAAAAACATCGATGATCTCACACCTAGGATTCAGAGATTGAGACTACGGATTATGAGATATTCGTATAAGATCGTACATACGCCAGGAAAGAACTTGATAGTGGCGGATGCGCTATCTAGATCACCTAGGACGAAAGTCGGGACTCAGGAATTGGAGGAGGAGTTATGTGCCTACGTTCAACAGGTTGTCTCATTTATGCCCATATCTGATGTCCGAGTAAAGGAAATAAAAGAAAGTCAAGACAAAGACCAGGTTATACAAAACATTATTAAATACACCCAGGAGGGATGGCCGGAGAGAACAAATGTCTCCATGTCCGAAAGTCAATATTGGCCAGCAAAGGATGATTTCTCCGTTGAGAATGGTATTCTCCTGAAAGGGTCAAGATACGTTATCCCAGAGAATATCAGGAAAGGGTTGCTCCAAAGAATCCATGAAGGACACCTTGGGATAGTGAAATGTCGCGAAAGGGCCAAAGGATCTGTCTGGTGGCCCCGGATCACAAGCGAAATTGAGGAGATGGTCCGAACATGTCCTATGTGTATTGAGGAAAGAACAAATCGACATCAGCCACTAATACCCTCAGAGCTTCCAAATTGCCCTTGGGAGAAAGTTGGAGTTGACCTCTTTACACTAAAGGGCCAAAACTACTTGTTAATAACAGACTATTATTCAAGATACCCAGAAATTGCAAGATTAGAGGACATGACATCAGCTTCTGTAATAGTCCACTGTAAGTCCATCTTTGCAAGGCATGGAATTCCTTTGGAAGTTCGGAGTGACAATGGCCCCCAGTTCGGATCACTATTCAAAGAATTTGCCAACGAATACGGATTTACTCATGTCACCTCCAGTCCAAGATACCCGCAGAGTAACGGCTTCATAGAATCTTTCGTAAAAATTGTTAAAGAAAGAATTAGCAAGTCAAAGGATCCATATCTGGCTTTGCTGGCATATCGATCTACACCACTTGCAAATGGCTTCAGCCCAGCAGAACTTAGCATGGGACGGCGGGTTCGCACCACTATTCCAACACCAACGAAACAACACCAACCACCCAATTTAAAGAATTTGAAAAATCAAGAAGCTATTCAAAGGGAAAAACAAAAATACTACTTTGATCGAGCAAAAGGAGTACGAGAACTGCCTCCATTGGATGTAAAATGATCGAGTTTGGCTGACGGACCTTAAAACTCCCGGAGTCATCATTTCCAAAGCAGATACTCCTAGATCTTATATGGTTGATACACCGAGAGGAAGGGTTAGAAGAAATCGCTTCCATCTACTTCCTACTGGTCAGAGGTCTCCAGGGCCTCCACACTTCGAGCCAGACGAAGAGCCATATATAAATTACCCAGAGGCCAACACACACACTTCAGATGCTCCTACGGATGTGACCGATTCATCAACATCTCCTAAAGAGGCACTTTATAGGACTCGCTCTGGAAGAACAGTTCGTCCGCCCAGACGTTTTGGAGATGACTAGAACTAATCTCTAAGAAAGGAGATGTGAGGTAATTGTAAATATTCAGATGTAAATATGTAAATATGGTTTTGCATATAGACAGCTCGAGTTAGGATATATATAGAGATAATTGGAAGTTGTCAGCTAGCTAGAAAGTTCCGTTCTTAAATAAAGAATTGTTCATCATCGTATCCCGATTCCTTTGAAGAAACTAAACATGTCCCTCCTGGTTACAGCATCAAGTCTACCAGAACAAGACTTGATCGTGTAGAGGGTTTACTGTACCTCCCAACAGGCACCACAGGCCGGTTACAGAGGGGGAAGCATGGGAGGCCTTCAATAGGAGTAAAAATGAGAACTCCCGTAGAAGGGTGCCAGAAATGCTAGAAGGCTCGGCTAAATAAAAACCTTACAAGAAATTCTTCGCCTTACGATGTTGTGATAATTTACTGCTCCAGACGATTATCCAACTTATGATATGCAAAATGGTTTGACAACTTGCATAATCGGACGTCGGAAGATGGTTATGATAGTAAACTAGCAATATGATATCTTCACCCCTTCTTCTACTCTACCCCACTACTACTACTCTCCTTTGTTATAAAGACCTATATATATTGTGAAGATAGAGGCTGCCTGGCCGGCATTCATATTTCTTGAAAAAAGATACTTCGGCCAGTAAATCTTTTTATTACCTCGACGTTTTTGTCGAAACGTCGAGGTAATAAAAATATTTATACTGGCCGAAGTATCTTTTTTCAAGAAATATATATATTGTAACAAAGTATTTATTATTTTTATTAACAGAATGGTCATTTTTATGTTTATATTTTGCTACTCTGTAAATTTCCCTCATGGCTTATCTTTTGTTTATCATTCATAGTTTGTTCTTGCCTGAAATAAATTGCTGTCTCATCCCGAAGTTGGTCTTTCCTAATTTTCCACGTGGCAATATATTATAGATTGGCCAAACATCCACCCTGGCTGAACCCTAAGTAAACTATTACAGCTTCACCTGATATTTATCTGTCGATTTTAATTATCTTTGGTGTAAACTATTATTAAGATGTGTGGATTACTTAATTCCATAATGTGTAGCCTACATAATAACGTTTTTTTCATAATCAATAATTCTCTAATAATAAAAATGAAAAGTTTGTCTTTCATACGCTTTCATAAAATTTGACCAGGGGTCGGTAAACTGCGGCTCTTTGGATGTGAAACTGTTTATATAGTTCCATACGTAAATTTTATTTATGTGAGTACTATTTATTGTTGACAAGAAAAAATATTTGTAGCTCTTTAAAAACTTTGAAATTTTGTGAATTGTAATTTTTGACTCTTCCTACTCAAAACCCCTAACCTAGACGGATGTTGAAATATGTTGAAACTGTATAGGCCAGGAAGGTAATAGGTAGGTTTACTTTAAAACGATAAATTGAGTTTCTGTGACGTAATTGGCATCAGATATATTTGGATTGCAAAAACAATAGTCGACATTATGTTTTAAAGCGCTTCCAATGTTTACCTATATCAATATTTCTTGTCAATGGCTTTTATTAACGTAGAAAATGAAGAAATAAAAAGATGACAAAGCAATTTATATTTTGTTCAAAACAAATTCAACAAATGTTTACACAATGAGAGAAATTGTAACAAAATATTGAGAATATTATGAGATGTATTTCTCACTCTGCTGATAACAAACATTCTATGTTACAATTATATGTTATATTTTACTTATATCGCAGTAACAAGTTTTTATTTATGCTTATGAGGTGATACAGCAACTTCTTTATAATTAGAGAGGAGACAAATTGAACTAAATCAAGAAAAAAGAAGTGAGGACTTCTCGGTCAATCATGGGTGCATAATGTAGCTGCTGTATTGTCCGTGAGGTCAAGAGACGTACGGACCTCTATGGTGTTGATCTCTTGGCGGAACGACCTGGAAGTCGGACTCGGGCCCCCCCACTACGGCAAAGTGGATCAACTTCGGGGGGGAGTATTCAAATAAAAAACACAGTAACAAGTTGTGTTTTTTATTTGAAAGAAAAAACGTGGGTAGATTTACTTCATTTCTTATAAAGTAGAACATAAACTGCATGTAGACACAAAGTACAGAAACAGTAAAGTACACATTCAATATATCTATATAGTGCACATATATCGAGTACACATATTTTTTTGTGCTTATCCCTAGTACAAGAGGTATATGCCATGATAATAAACATGGTGGGTAGAAGTAGGCGACAGCTTCTTACTGTAATGTACATGTCTACACATGTGAAAAGCAGAGTACACAATGAGGAAGCCCAACACTCTAGGCGATTTAAGATTACACTAGGGAGGACCATAAATACCATTGCTGGTATCACATATTCAAATACCCAAAAGAAACTCCTACAAGAAAACTTAACTTTTGATGGTGCAGTGGACATAGCTCTGTCTGCGGAATCAGCGGATAATGAGCTACATAATATCAAAGGATCCGAAAATGCCCATCAGTCCCCACAGTATCTTCACGCCATTAATAAATTCCAGTTTTGAAGATCATTTGTTCGTTGGAAGTTTGTATAGAACAATATATGGCTACATGAACCAATTATTTATATAGTTGTCAATGTGCTGTCATTCTCCTCACTCTGAGGACAGCAAGTTACTGAAACCTCGGGAGCTAAATACATAATTGGTTAATATAACCATATATTGTTCTATACATGCTAGGTTTTTAAACAAGGCTGTTTGTTTTAAATATTGTTTGTAATTAACTGTCAAACCTATAAATTGAAGTTTATATCCTGAATTGATATTCAAAATACCAAATAATTAAATACTATAATTCAAAACTAAGCCGTATAACCTTATTTGATAATTAGGTCTTATATGCGATCAATTTACTACACACAAGAAGTTTGGGCATCAGTATATTAAGAGGTGAAAATTCGAAACTATTATAGACGCGTATGATTCTTTTACAAATAAAACAATTTCTACTGCCCTTACTGCAACGGAAAAATTAATGGGAGGGCCTGGCTCATCAGTGGTGAACCCTCCCAGCGGTTTCGTCAGTTTAATCTACCATACCGCTGTTATATTGCATTTTTCGATCTTCCTTTTATAGTGATACTGTTGTTAGACTCTTGGAATGGGTATTTTAGATGAACTATGGACATAAGCTTTGAGGACAGCAGAATTACATACAATTATAAATATATAATTAAGAGGTATCACCAGAAGCTTTGTTATCTTAAGTGTTATTATTATATTGTCACATAGAGAGAGAAATTTGGGAAAGACAAACTTGAGGATGACACGGCAATTCATTTCTTTTATGGTAAGAACAAATTTATAAAATATACTAGAGAGGTAATGAGGCAAGTTTACAGAGTAGCAAAGTATAAATATCAAGAATTAATAATCTGTTTAAAAAATTAATAAGTATTTCGATACAATATTGTCACGTAGGAAATTAGAAAAGACAAACTTCAGGATGACACGTAATTTATTTAAGGCAAGAACAAATTAAAATTTATAAAATACCAGAGAGGTAATGAGGGAAGTTTACAGAGTAGCAATATATTAATAATCTGTTCAAAAAATAATAAATACTTTGCTACATAGCTCCTTCACTATGGGAGCTGAGACTCACAGCTTGCAAATATTGTAGATACTGTCATGGATCTGACGTGCTTCTGCCAAGGTTTCCCTCGTAGTCTTGGAACTTTTTCCCGAATAGCTTTGCGTCCTTTCTCTTGCGGCGTGAAGAGCGGCGTTGTCGTCGTATTGTCAATAGGGGCATCGTCATCTTGGAGGTAAGTCTTGGCTTTGACGGTGGAATTCTGGAGCCTGTCTCTGAAAATGTAGATCGCAGTACCCAAGGTCTTCTAGGCGATCTTCAACTTGTCTTCCCTAATCTACTCAGCATCTCCACCAAAATGTCACATAGGAAATTAGAAAAGACAAACATCAGGATGACACGTAATTTATTTAAGGCAAAGAACAACATTTATAAAATACCAGAGAAGCAATGAGGGAAGTTTACAGAGTATATAATATAAATATATCAAAATAAATAACCGGTTCTTAAAATAGTAGATATTTCTAGCGAAATATTCCGCTACAATATGAATGGGTTTTGTATCGCCACTAATACTACTGGTAAAAATAATATTCAATAAACTATATTTTGGTTAACACACAATATATTGAACTTGGGCAAACATTCACTTGGGAATGGGCTTCAAATTAAAAAAAGGAGGATTTATTTTCTGATCTAACATTATAACTATCAATTCTTTTCACACTCTTTGTCAAGATAAGGTTATCAGTGATTTTAAATAAAATATTTTGACTACGGACGGTAGAAATCAAGGGCAAAACTTATCAACCAAAGCTTCCTCCATCATATCAGTGGGGCAGAAAACTCCATTCTTCCTCTCATCTTAGCATAACAATCGTCCATTATTTGTCGATTTACTGCTCGAATTATTCTCTATTTAACGAACCCCGTTTCAACGATTTCTCTGATTTAACGCTATCAGTCCCGACACCGAAAGACATTAAAACAAACTCCTGTAAAACAAATTAATCGCTATGACAAATATCCATAACTTTTCATTATATTTTGACAGAAAGAATCAGAGTGGATTGCTTTATTATTATTACTATTTAGCAATCAATTCCTTTCCCACCTTAGTGTACCAATATTTATATTTATTTACTTCTATTATTTCAATTTGTATCTATACTTTTCGCAAACTATATATATAATTATAAAGGACTGCGGCGAGTGATTATAAACAATACTTAAAGTTACACCGCATAAGTTTCTTTTTTTTTGTGAAAAATCAATATTTATTTCAAAGAGAAATATTTACTATTTCTAAATAGTAACTATAGTTTACTATTTCCCGCCCCTGGACACTTTTATTTTTCCGTTCGCCATTACTCTTCATATTTTCACCCTCTCATACCTCATTCAAAAAAGTTAGAAATAGTAAATATTTCTCTTTGAAATAAATATTGATTTTTCACAAAAAAAAGAAACTTATGCGGTGTAACTTTAAGTATTGTTTATATACACTGCGTGACATTGAAAATGGAACACCAAGAAATAGTGGCCAGAAAATTATGCAAATTTCAGGGTAGACGCGACTAACCGAGTTATACAAATGATGTAAAATGCGCAGCTCTCGTGCGCACATGGAGTAAGATATAAGGGAAGGAACTTGCAGAAAGGACAGTATTCGTGTCGTTATTTCTTCAAGGAAAATCATTGTAGAAATTTTGTTCTTGTGTCAAAAGACACGTGTAATAACAGAGAATGCCAGATCATCGTAAACGGAGGCAGTTCAAGCAGACAGACGCTTTTACGAGGGGCATGGTGATCGGACTGAAAAGGGCAGGTTGGTCCATACGTCAAATCGCAGCTGATACACACCTTGGTGCGTCCACGGTGCACCGACTGTGGAGAAGATGGTTGGAACAAGGAAATGTGGCAATTTATAGGAATGTCGGTGCAACCAGAGTGACGTCAGCACGTGTGGATCGGCGTATCCTTCGACAAGCAGTGGCGGCCCCACAAGCCACTTGTACCGCCATCCTGCAACATGTGCAAGACACCCTAGATCATTCCATCTCGACCAGAACCATTTCCCGTCGATTGGTTGCTAATGGCTTGCACTCATGCCGTCCGCTAAGAAGACTGCCATTGACCCCACCGAATAGGCGCCAACGTTTGGAATGGTGCCGGGCTAGATCGGCGTGGATGACGGAATGGCACAGGGTCGTGTTCTCAGATGAGTCGCGTTTCTGCTTGTCCAGTGATAGTCGCCGTGTACGCGTGTGGCGTCGACGTGGAGAAAGGTCCAATCCGGCAGCAATTGTGGAACGCCCCACCGTGCGACAACGTGGAATCATGGTTTGGGGCGCAATCGCGTATGATTCCAGGTCACCTTTACTTCGTATTCAGGGCACTATGACGGCCCAACGATACGTTGATGATGTGCTGCGACCGGTGACACTCCCCTACCTTCAGGGGGTACCCAATGCCCTTTATCAGCAGGATAACGCCCGACCGCACACTGCTCGCATTAGCCAACAAGCTCTGCAAGATGTACAGATGCTTCCCTGGCCACCATACTCTCCTGATCTCTCACCAATCGAGCACGTCTGGGACATCATTGGACGCCGTTTGCATGCCTTGCCACAGCCACGTTCAGAAGACGAACTGTGGCAAATGGTTGAGAGGGAATGGAGAGCCATCCCTCAGGACGCCATCCGTACTCTGATTGACTCTCTACCTAGACGTGTTGCTGCGTGCATCGCCATCCGCGGTGGTCCTACTTGCTACTAAGCCGACGCCGTTCTCGCTCTGTATTATGACTATCATTTTGAAATAAAGATCACTTATTGTTCGTCCCTGTCTCTCTCTGTCTGCCGAGTTTCATCACTTTCTGGCCACTATTTCTTGGTGTTCCATTTTCAATGTCACGCAGTGTATATAATATTTAATGATCTTGGTGTGAAAATTCTTTCAACATTTTCATTACTTTTAAACTACCTTGATCCATGGTTCAATATTCTACTGGTTGGTTATTCTAGTGTTATACATATTATCTGAATCCGAGATTATCTGAATTGTAAAAGGAGCTGACCTTGAGAGTTCTTGGCCCTCTCTAGACCACCTTCTAGTGCAATTCAAATAAACCCAGTAGACCAATGTATAAACACTAGATTAACCACTACTTCAGTAGTTTCCCATAAGATAACCCGGTCTCCTCTTATCAGAGACTCTGAGGTGTCAGGCCAAGTCATGAGGAGTCTTTCATCACAAACCTTTAATAAGAGACCACCTTCAGGAGAGACCGGTCTCTCATGGGAGGCTTTACTGTACTCTTAATTCTCTTCAGGGCATGATCATAGCTATTTTGTCAGCATTTCTTTCCTCCTTGTTGCTATCATCAAACGCAACAACTACCTTTCACTGTAGTTTAGGGTTGTTATGTAGTCTCTCTTCACAGATTGTGTGATCCCAACATCTTGCCGGTGACAAAAATGAGAGGTCTCCTCCTCGCACCAGAGTTTAAAGCGTCATGGCGTTGTCAAATATAGACCATAAACAATCTGTTGAAATATATATCGGGGTGAAATTTATTTTAAATTCTAACATTTACAATAAATAGGCAAATTAATTTTACATTTACACACTGAATAAAACTATGCGTATCAAACATGATGTAGCACTATCAAGGTATTTTATCGATTTAAAGATGGTTTCTATACATCCCGGATTTGAATCCTGCATTTCAAACTGAACAAATGACTTCGATTCGGCCGGGTATGTTGTCCGGTCACGAACCTATGACTTCTTCTAACCTAATTCTATGTCATATCGTTTCGTTTAGTCGGTCAAATAATGATGCAACGTGGGCCGAATATGCAAATTATCCCATTAACGGACTAATTTATAGTACTATAGTAGTGACTCCATCCAGACCTACAACCTTCTATGGTATTAACATGTTCCATCCAGGTTGGTCAAATATAATGGAAACTGAGAGACCAAACACTTCTCTCTTCATATCTTTGAAATGCAGGATTGATAGGGATGTATAAAAAACCATCTTTAAATCGATAAAACATAGTGCTACATCATGTTTGATACGCATAGTTTGTTAAATTACATATCAATTTAAAATTTCAGTTGTAAATATCCACGCTGTATGCTTTTGTAAATATTTCTTGTAAGATATAGTCGGTATTAAGACCGTTGAAGAGCGATTATCGCTTGAAAGCAAGCGTTTTGAAAAAATATATAAACTCATTGTGAGAAAATATTTTGTAATTTTAAAACAAATATGGTCTTTTGTTCGATTTATTAATCCACGAAAAACTTCTCTTAAATGTCGATATATTTGTCTCCCCAGTTTATATATGCTCCACAGACATGTGAAGGGCCACATCAACAAGTCGTTAAACAGAACAGGACACGTTCAATTGACATTTGTCACTGGGTAGGTAGCTATGCCGGCCAGCTGGTGCGGACATATGGAAATAAGGCGCGGACTAAGCCCCGTTATTAATGGCTTGCGGACCATCAATTGGGATTTGTGCTGCATCCCCGAACTTCTGGGCTTTCATGGACTCCCCCCGCAAACTTTACTTGTTCCTTGTTGGTGAATGTGTGTGAATGATACATTTTAGGACTATGCGAATTTGCGTGTTGCATAACAAATATTGATATTTCGTTCAAGAACCCATGTTTTTTTTTCTAAATGACTCGAGAGATTGGTACGTAAGATGGAAGTGTTTAGCAATATATAAGGTTTATTTTAAAGGATTATATCAAGATATTAACGTCAGCTTTCGAGTATAGAAGCTCTATCTCAGACGTTTATCTGCACAACATTTATATGGCTAAAATGGCTTCCAAATGCACAACAACGAAAAGGCTTTGATTGAGCCATTACATAGCCTCGTTCCGGAGTCCAACAGCAGCATGAGGCAAACCCTCTTCATAGTTTGAGAAAGGATATTGAAGCCTTATATTGTTATGTGTAGGTATACTGTATTATAACAGTTGAAAGCCATTTTAGACGTAAGTGTTTAATAAAGGAAGAGATATGCTTGACGTTACTATTTTGTTAATCTTTTTTTTTTGCTTATCCTTAGTACACGTGGTACAGGCCATGATAATCATAGTGGGTAGAAGTAGGCGACTGCTTTTACTGTAAGTGCACCACATGTCTACACATGTGAAAAGCATTTCGACATTGCACTTTCAAATGTGCCAGAGCCCCCGTTTGGTTACTTGCACTCGCAATTTGTACAAAGTAGAAATTAATCCTTTACAAAGAAGAACGTTATTGCAGAGAGACTTTGCATCAATTTAAAAATCGATAAAATTGGCAGACTTCAGGCCTTTCTCTAAACCTACTTATAAGATAGTTCGACATATACTGGAAACTCTACATACATTTATACATAGAACTCTTTTTTCTTTATAGAAACTTGTTAGCATATTTATCATTTAACCCCCTCTTTTAAAATCCTATTGCCTACACTATATGGCAACCTATTATAGAAAAGCAGTTGCCGGAAGAGGGAAGTAGAGCTTTATTCTTCCTTGGTACCAACGAACGGTCTACTGCCCCAGAATTGAAGTTACACAAATAGCAATGCCAATCTATACAAATAAACCTAACAACAAAATCTAAAACTTGATGTAAACTAACATAAGAACAAATA
>CP092869.1:102837827-102922175 GCA_030710605.1 Cordylochernes scorpioides | reverse complement strand
TTCATTGATGGAGAAAAAGCTGTCTGCTCAAAATGCTCCAACTCCACTCCAGCACGGACTGTATTGGAGCTAAGACCTATACAACAAAACTATAGTATAAATAATTATTGATTTCAACCTTCATGATCTGGTGTAATCTTACCTATGGGATAATAATAATTTAAAAAATCATGAAGACTTATTGACAGGCAGCAAACTGTATTTCCACTGACAGCCATACAAGACCACCAGGATGGTGTCTTCCCACAATGCACCATCTACAGGACCAAAGACCAGACCACCTCCTGGAATTTATGGGAGCCTCAAGACAAGACCTATATTCCAACCCTACCTAGATTGATCCATGAATTCAGTCTCCATGACCTTGTTTAACTATACAATGGGATAATAAATTTTGTAAAATTATCGAAAGCACCAATCCTGGGTTTACCTCTCCCTTCAATCCCTACAGTATGGTCAATAGACAATTTCCCAATGAATCTATACTCAATAGACAATTTTCTCTTGTTACCTTACTAGGGATAATTTGAAAAAAAGTAAATTTTATAATTATACAAAATTGATCTCCCAGCTAGATGGTTCCTCATCAGTTGGGTTAGTTACTAAAGGGAAGGAGGGTTTTCAGTACGGGATACTTTGAATGACACACGGACGTACCTGAGTTTGTTGGAGTACTCAAACTCCAGGGTGCAGCGTTCCTTGATGAACTGGCCGTAGCGGTCGAGGAACTCTATGCCTTTGTGGGTGTGGGCGGCCAGGTTGTCATACTGGTCCTGTCAACACAGCCAACACACTGTCTTGGGATGGGAAGTTAAAACCACAATCTTTCTTTTACACATAAACTTCTACTGATAAAGCAAAATTTGGATTATTCTATATACAGTTACGAGCGTCATGCGTTCTTAATAATTCTTCATCTCTGTCACCGTTTGCTTTTTTTTTTTTGGAATGGCGCTCTCCTATTGGTTGGCTACGATCACGCCACCTTTGCCCCCCCCCCCCCCACTCGCTTTTTGGTTTTTGTAACTATTGTGTTGGAGCGGGTCGCTCCTTAAATAATCTATTGTTAACAATACTTCATTATAGGTCCGCAAATATCGAAAGTATAGGTATGTAGCTTTGTACGGGTAGATATGCACACGGGTCAATCCCGGGGCGAAGCCTGGGTCACCCGTCTAGTAGATTATAAATATAAGGTCTTCTTCTTCTTCTTTCTTATCCTACTCAATCATATTAGGGTATCAAGTTGTGGCCCTTGATCGTGTCTGTTTGACAACCATCATGACTGGGTGAAGTAGAATGCCTTTGTCATTAAGACTGGGAGCACTACTCAGTAGCAGGCCACTGACTTAGCTCCAAAAGAAATGGCTGCCTCTGACATGAGGAACAGACGCCATGTGCAGCCGCGCCTAACATGGAGTACAGACTCATCCTATATCCCTGGAGACCTTACAGGGTACTATCAGCATGGCCAGCTGAGCCCAGGTTTTTTAGTGAGCTTGTTACTGCTCCTCCTCCTCCTTTTTCATCCAGGCTTGGGACCAGCAAAGGCGGAGTTTAAACACTAGGTAATAAGACCAAATCCAAATAAATAATAGTGTGTGACATTTCGGTAACAGCGTTGTTACCATTCAGGATTTTTGTCTGAAGATGGTAACAACGCTGTTACCGAAACGTCACACACTATTTATTTATTTGGATTTGGTCTTATTACCTTGTGTTTATAAACTTCTACTGTCTTTACTGTGATTAAAATATATATATTGTAAGGGCTTGGTTCATCAGTGGTGAACCCTCCCAGGGGTTTCTCCAATTTAATCTACCAGACTGCTTCTTTGAGCGCTCTAATACTGTATTGTACAATTCTGTGTTTATATATGCTACACTGAAGGGTGGAATCTTTGAAATGGTATTCAATCAAACTATGGACATAAGCTTTCAGGGGAGAGTAGAATTACATATAAAATAAACAATCATACCTCAATTATTTCTTATTACAGATGGTGTATTATTGCCTGGTAATTAACACAGTCCAGGTATTAGCCCTGTGAAAGTAAGTAGAAAATTAGAGATACACTCAAGGACAACACTTGAGGGAGTGGAAAATCTTTGATGTCACCAGTCATCTATTTCTTTTTTTAGAAAGACAGAGGCAATTTTATTGACACTTGGTTATCTCGTGTATCTTCAATAAAGGTCACTGTAATATCTTTCAGAGTTATTGTCTGAATCCCGATATACATGGTAAAAGGTACAACTTCCTTAAGTTTTGTCCATGAGTGTATATATGTGTGTCTTCAATAAAGGTCACTGTAATATCTTTCAGAGTTATTGTCTGAATCCCGATATACATGGTAAAAGGTACAACTTCCTTAAGTTTTGTCCATGAGTGTATATATGTGTGCCTTCAATAAAGGTCACTGTAATAACTTTCAGAGTTATTGTCTGAATCCCGATATACATGGTAAAAGGTACAACTTCCTTAAGTTTTGTCCATGAGTGTATATATGTGTATCTTCAATAAAGGTCACTGTAATAACTTTCAGAGTTATTGTCTGAATCCCGATATACATGGTAAAAGGTACAACTTCCTTAAGTTTTGTCCATGAGTGTATATATGTGTGTCTTCAATAAAGGTCACTGTAATATCTTTCAGAGTTATTGTCTGAACCCCGATATACATGGTAAAAGGTACAACTTCCTTAAGTTTTGTCCATGAGTGCATATATGTGTGTCTTCAATAAAGGTCACTGTAATATCTTTCAGAGTAATTGTCTGAATCCCGATATATATGGTAAAAGGTACAACTTCCTTAAGTTTTGTCCATGAGTGTATATATGTGTGTCTTCAATAAAGGTCACTGTAATATCTTTCAGAGTTATTGTCTGAATCCAGATATACATGCTAAAAGGTACAACTTCCTTAAGTTTTGTCTCCATGAGTGTATATATGTGTGTCTTCAATAAAGGTCACTGTAATATCTTTCAGAGTTATTGTCTGAATCCAGATATACATGCTAAAAGGTACAACTTCCTTAAGTTTTGTCTCCATGAGTGTACAATTCTTCTATCTCACCAATCAATATGAAGCCATATTTAGACAGTCTGTCTCCCAAGTTGGTTTATAATTGATGAGTAGCCTAATGGGAGTCTCTATTTAATGGCAGAGTTCGGTCTGCTCCAGGCTGGTGAGAAAAGACATTCTGTACTTTGGTCTGATAATGGTAACAATGCTGTAACTGAATTTTCACACCCAATTTTTTTATTTATTTAAATTTGGTCTTATTACTTAGTTTGGTAGTATTTTTAAAGTACATAAGGTAATACGACCAAATTAATAAAATGTTCAGTACACTTGTGTGAAGATGGTAACAATGCTGTTACTGAAACATCACGCACAATTTACTGATTTGAATGTGGTGATCTTGTTACCTTATGCTTCAAATCTAAAATCTACAACTTGTGGTTTTAAAGCCATTTCTGAAACTAGTCTAGTGAAGAAACAAGGAACAAATTGGGAAGAGACAAATTGGAAGGGAAGAGTGCCCGAACATGGTGCTGGAGGGAGGTAAAAATAGAAAGAGATGGTAACAAAAACAAACAACTGAGGGATCTATCAGAAAAACCTGCTCTGGTGAATGCAACTAACGTGACTGTAGTCAGCTGTTGAGTGACATTTTGACATTGTTACAACCTCTCTGACAACACCTAGTTACAGAGACAAATGTCCACAAGGTAATAAGACCAAATCCAAATAAATAAATAGTGTGTGACGTTTCGGTAACAGCGTTGTTACCATCTTCAGACCAAAGTACTTAATCGATTTATATAATACCATTCAGTACTTTTGTCTGAAGATGGTAACAACGCTGTTACCGAAAAGTCACAAACTATTTATTTGGATTTGGTCTTATTACCTTGTGTTTATAATCTATAATACAAATTGTGCCTTATTGGAGACAAATGTCTTTTAGAAAGAGGTGTCCTCTTACTGGAGAGTTGCTAATTACAGTAGAACAACACATCTCTAAAGGACAACACTTGGTTACAGAGCCTTAGTGGCCTTTAGGGAAAAGTGTCAACATCACTTAAGACTTCATATTGTTATAAACCATGTTGTTGTTACAGTAAAATGATGGACTGCATGGTCCTCTGCTATTTATTCATTGATGCTCGCTAGAAATCAAATATTCTTAAGTGCAATCTTCTTCTTTCTTATCTCCACTCAATCATATCAGGGTATCAAGCTTGTAGAACTTGAGATTTGACAACCATCATGACTGGGTGAAGTAGAATGCCTTTGTCATTAAGACTGGGAGCACTACTCAGTGGCAGGCCGACTTAGCTCCAAAAGAAATGGCCGCCTCTGACATGAGGAACAGACACCATGTGCAGCCGCTCCTAACTTGGATTACAAACGCTGCTCATCCTGTATCCCTGGATTAGGAGCCCTTACAGGGTACTATCAGCCGGGCCAGCTGAGCCCAGGATTTTTAGTGAGCTTGTTACTGCTCCCCTTCCTCCTTTTTCATCCGGGCTTGGGACCGGCAAAGGTGCAGTAAAATAAATTCTCTGTAAAGGACAACATCCAGTTACAGAACCAAAGTGTCCTTTAGGGAGAGATGTCCTCTTACTGGAGAGTTGCTAATTGGTGAAAATGGTATTTCTGGTGATGAAAGCGGTCATTTTTAGAGAGATGTCCTCTTAGAGGAATGTTCTCTTACGGAGGTACTGCCATCCCCAGACTAGCAACATTGCTATAACCACAGTTTAAACAATCGCGACTTAGCAGCTAAGATTCACAAAGAACCCACAAGACCAAATCCAAAAGTTTATCTTCTCCGTGAGCTGAAAAAAATGAGTTCCAAAGTGAATATCATGGATGATCCTACCTCATCATTTTGGCTCCTTAGGATTCTGATGTTATTGTAAAGGAGATCACCTCCTCCAACACCAGTTAAGAGGACACACCTCTCTGTAAAGGCCACTTTGTAACAAGGTGTTGCTCTTTACAGAGAGGTAGTTCTACTGTAATTAGCAACTCTCTGGTAAGAGGACATCTCTCACTAAAGGACACTTTGTAACAAGGTGTTGTCCTTTACAAAGAGGTTGTTCTACTGTAATTAGCAACTCTCCAGTAAAAAGACACCTCTCTCTAAAGAACATATTAGCACTAGGTGTTGTCAGAGAGGTAGTTCTACTGTAACATTGACTTAGGGCTGGTGTGTTATAAAGAGAGCAGAAATTTATTTACACGCTAGGGACTTGAGATATAAACAACAAACCTTTCTTTGTTCACATAGACCAAATAGAAAGACAAAATGTTGGCCAAACTCTGAGGTTTACTGAATCTCCACAGAGCCGGTAGTTGGACATAGAGGAGCGGAGAATCTTTGAAACTACAGGTCTATAGCACCCCCTCTTGGGACTCACCAAAATAGGGTGATTAGAGAGGGGGGTGCTATAGACAGGTCACTTTTAATGTAAAACGCATCGTACTGCATATTTAAAATCTGGAGCTATAGAGAGGGGGTGCTATAGACAGGTCACTTTTAATGTAAATCGCATCGTACTACGTATTTAAAATCAGGTGCTATAGAGAGGGGGTGCTATAGACAGGTCACTTTTAATGTAAATCGCATCGTACTACGTATTTAAAATCAGGTGCTATAGAGAGGGGGTGCTATAGACAGGTCACTTTTAATGTAAATCGCATCGTACTACGTATTTAAAATCAGGTGCTATAGAGAAGGGGTGCTATAGACAGGTCACTTTTAATGTAAAACGCATCGTACTACATATTTAAAATCGGGCGCTATAGAGAGGAAGGGGCTATTTAGAGGAGGCGCTATAGACAGGTTTAACTGTATTCCAGAGAAAAGATACATTCATTTTAATCTGCATCCTGGCAAAAAAACATTCCAACAGATCAGCCAATCTATAAATATCCCACACATCAGATGTGTCAAACTTATCCTGTTTGATAAGTAGCCGAGATAACAAGTGTGAGGATTGATAGCTCTGACATCACCGCAGGATAACAATGGTTGTTACTTAGTCCATGTACAGGACATCATGGTCAATCAAACTTATAACAACAACACCTCACTTGACACCAAATTTGTATCTTTCCATAACCATGTTTCACACACAGAAGCCTTTACTAAGACATACAATCTTATACATGGAGTTACCACAGAGTCTGTAAATGAAATGAATACAAAAAGTAAAAGCTATTCATAAGTTATAATTCTACCGTCCTAAAAGTTTATGTCCATAGTTTATTTGAATACCATTTCTGATATTCTACCCTTCATTGCAGCTTATAAAAGCAGAATCGTAGTTCATAGGCGGCCATTTCTTTTGGAGCTAAGTCAGTGGCCTGCCACTGAGTAGTGCTCCCAGTCTTAATGACAAAGGCATTCTACTTCACCCAGTCATGAGTCTCAAGTTCTACGAGCTTAATACCCTAATATGATTGAGTGGAGATAAGAAAGAATAAGAAGAAGAAAGCATAATGATCCAATACAGTATTAGAGATCTAAAGAAGCGGTCTGGTAGATTAAATTGGAGAGACCGCTGGGAGGGTTTACCACTGAGGAGCCACACAAGCCTTCCCAATATATTTTCATCACAGTAAGGACAGTAGAAGTTTGTTTTGTGTGTAAAGGTTCATGGTTAAATGATTTCATTTCTTAAGTTATAACTATTTTGCTGTTATAACAGCTACTATAACAATTTTTTTTTTTGCTTATCCCTAGTACACGTGGTACAGGCCATGATAATCATGGTGGGTAGTGAGCGACTGCTTTTACTGTAAGCGCACCACATGTCTACACATGTGAAAAGCAGTTCGACTTTGCACTTACAAATGCCAGAGCCCCGTTTGGTTACTTGCACTCGCTGGTGGGGTTGGACTTTTGCAAGAATCGGGGGCCATTGGAGCAATTTTTTTTTTAACAGAAAAAAGTGTCCAATGCGGGGATCGAACCCGGGTCCTAGTGGTCTAAAACCAAACGGTTTAACCAGCCTTGGGACTTTATAATACAAGAAAATAAGACAGCATGGCTGTTGCAGAAACGTCACACACTATTAAATTATTTGTATTAGGTCTTATTTTCTTGTATTTCTTCAGGATATTTTAGGAACACAAGGTAATAAAGACCAAATCCAAATAAATAAATAGTTTGTGACTTTTCAGTAACAAATTTTTATTTATTAACACTATGTATTTATATTTGGCATCTTATTACCTTGTGTTTCTAATCTATAATCCAAATTGTATATGTAATCATTCAAGATCTTTTAAAATAAAACTTTTATAATCATTTTTGGAATCATCTAAATCAATGTTACCCATTGTTTTACTTGTTCTTCCATAATGATAAAGCACAATTTGGATTATAGATTATAGATACAAGAAAATAAGACCTAATTCAAATAATTTAATAGTGTGTGACGTTTCTGTAACAGCATTGTTACCATCTTCAGACAAAAGTACTGAATCAGGAAGAATAACTTCTTAGGTCCATTGAAGTCATAAAAATGATAAAGCACAATTTGGATTATAGATTATAAACACAAGGTAATAAGACCAAATCCAAATAAATAGTGTGTGATGTTTTGGTAACAGCATTGTTACCATCTTCAGACAAAAGTACTGAATCAGGAAGAATAACTTCTTAGGTCCATTGAAGTCATAAAAATGATAATGCACAATTTGGATTATAGATTATAAACACAAGGTAATAAGACCAAATAAATAAATAGTGTGTGACGTTTTGGTAACAGCATTGTTACCATCAGCAGACAAAAGAATAACAAATTGTCTGATGATGGTAACAATGCTGTTACCGAAACGTCACATACTATTGAATTATTAGGATTAGGTCTTCTTGTATCTATTTGTTCTTCCATAGAATCTAAAAAGTGTCTTTAACAAGATCGGCAACCACTCTGGAGTTCTCTCTATAGTACACCCATTAAAATTAATTCCTTTCCCATCTGGTAGATGGCGCTCTACTCCATCACCAAGCTAAACAAGCCTTGAGAATTGGGGAAATCTCTCTCAAAAAAATTCCAAATTTTCAAATTTACAAAAAAAAAAAAACCTTTCCTTGAAATCTATTTTTGTCGCCACATTTGCACGCTCTAGTGATGCAACTTTCTATATACAGTAAAACTACCTCCCAGTAGAGGATAACACCTAGTTACAGAGCCAAAGTGTCCTTTAGGGAGAGGTGTCCTATTACTGGTGTGCAGCTAATATGTAAAAAGGGAAATTTTAGTGATGAAAACTGTCTTTTGTAGAGAGGTGTATATATAAAAAGTGTTTATTGAATTTTTTTTTTTTTGTTGCTGATAGGATTGTGGATGTTGGATTATAAAAAACAAGGTACTAAGACCAGGCACACATTTTTTCTTTCTTTCTTTCAGTAACAGCGTGATTACCCTCATCAGATAAAAGTACTGAATGATAAAATATACCACAGCATGTTTTGAATAGTTATCATCAAGTATGTAAATAAGATAGCAGATAGGGAGAAGATGGAATTGGTTGTTTGGAGAGAACTGGATGGTCAGCCATCAATACATTTCTCTACTAAAATCACAGAGTTAGGATGATAAGATACAGTGTGGATTATAGATTATAAACACAAGGTATTAAGACCAAATCCAATGATAAGGTACAATTTGGATTATAGATTATAAACACAAGGTAATAAGACCAAATCCAATGATAAGGTACAATTTGGATTATAGATTATAAACACAAGGTAATAAGACCAAATAAATCAATAGTGTGTATTTATTTATTTGGTCTTATTACCTTGTGTTTATAATCTATAATCCAAATTGTGCCTTATCATTTTTATAGACTTCAATGGACCTAAGAAGTTATTCTTCCTATGAGCTGAAGAAAATGAATTCCAACAACACACTATTTATTTATTTGGTCTTATTACCTTGTGTTTGTAGAGTGAGGAAAACAATGGAACCTCGTTATAAGGGTCTCCTTTATAACAACAACTTGAACATCCTAATTGTAAGGACCCAAGTTTTAAGTCCCTATTGTTGTGAGAACCTTCTCTTATAACAAACCTAAAATAATTCCTATTTTATTAATCTGGTCAATAAAGGCTACGATGGGCAAATGGGGATAGATTTGGTTTTTATCTTTTTTTTTTTGCTTATCCCTAGTACACGTGGTACAGGCCACGATAATCATGGTGGGTAGTTAGCGACTGCTTTTTTTTTTTTACTGTAAGCGCACCACATGTCTACACATGTGAAAGCAGTTCGACTTTGCACTTACAAATGTGCCAGAGCCCCGTGGTTTTTATCTTTAATTGCTTGAATGGCCTGGGGAATTCTTTGTTGTTTATAACACCCTCTTTTATAATTGGGCTATAACACCATAATTCCTAATTGTTGTAACCATGGTAATATCAACTGGCCCCTTTATTGCTTCTGTGCATTTGCCATTCTCCAATATCAAGGATTATTTTATTAAATAACTCCGCCTTTGCCGGTCCCAACCCCGGATGAAAAAGGAGGAGGGGGAGCAATAACAAGCTCGATAAAAAACCTGGATTCAGCTGGCCTGGCTGATAGTACAGCTGTCTGTTCCTGAAGTCAAAGACGGTCATTACATATTGGAGCTAAGTCAATGGCCTGTTACTGAGTAGTGCTTTCAGTCTTAATGACAAAGAGACAGATTCTACTTCACCCAATCTTGAAATGTTTTCAAATCTCACGCCCTACAGGCTTGATATCCTAATATGATTGAATGGAGATAAGAAAGAGGAAGAAGATTTAATTAAATTAGGCATCATACAACTTGTTTTTCAATCTCACCTTCTTACATTAGTCTACTTGTGGCAAAATTGAGCAAAAGACCAAGCAAGCAAGTGAGCTCCTAGCACAAACACAGGCCCAAGGTACCGCCGGACAAGCTGTCAAGTCAGATGGACAGAACCAACTTCCAGGAAGTCTCTTCAGCCTCGACGTCACTTTCTTTGAGATAACACCAGTTCCTGTCTTCCAGATAAGTTGCCATTGACTCCTGCGGCAGTTACGCCAATTGGCTTCAAGACATGTGGAACTGTCTGGTCCTTGTGTTGCCATAGGATGGCAATCACCATACTGTAACACCATGGACAGCACCAAGTCTATTCCTATTCCCTCATACAAGGTAATAAGACCAAATAAATAAATAGTGTGTGACGTTTCTGTAACAGCCTTTCAGCCATCATCAGACAAAACAACTTCTTTCTTATCTCCACTCAATCATATTAAGGTATCAAGCTTGTATAGCTTGTTGATGGTGTCTGTAAACTGGGGATGAGTAGAGCTCATCAATGGATGAGTCAATACAGTCAATAATGTGTTTGACAAACAAAAGAACTGAATATAACAATGCTGTTACTGAAACGTCATACGCTATTTATTAATTTGGATTTGGTCTTATTACCTTGTGTTTATAATCTCTAATCCTCATTGCACCTTATCATTTAATCCCGTTCATCATGATGTGGTGCCATATTTGATACGTAGGTCAGCCATTGTGGAACACCATCTGTTCTGTGAGCTCATTCTATTCACCTCTTCCCCTAATTTCTAATTCCAGAACCCATTGTTGATAAAATCAATCATTCCTCCAGGGAAAAGTGTCTTATCAAAAACATTTTTATTGTTCTCTAGCTTTCAGGCACGGACGTCCTTCTACAGGAGAAAACATGGTATAATTCGGCAATAGAACCCGAGTTAAATATTAATCGGATACTATTTTACATATTCTATCAGGGAAGCAAAGTCTGACTGTGGTAGATAGCCAACCAATGACACCAGCTCACCCATCATCAAGTAAGTAACTGACATTTTTGCAAGATTCGGGAGCCATTAGAGCATTTTTTTTTTTTTATTATAAAAAAAGTGCCCAATGTGAGATTTGATCCCCTGGGTCGTGGCTTTATATCTCTCTTGCACTAACCCCCACTCTTTTAACAATATAAATCAAAGCTATCATTAAAAGCATATCTGTAAATGTTATCAATATTTTCTCTTTATTCCTTTCTGTCTGTAGCTTCCTTCCTGTCCACTGTAGCTGAAGCACTGAAGAAGAAACTGAATTACCCATCTTTTTAGCCTCATGGAGACTTAAGGACTAAGACTGCTCCTTTTCCAGGATGGTACCTTCCCACAATACATTATCTACAGGACCAAAGACCAGACCACCACTTGGAATGTATGGGAGCCTCAAGAAAGGACCTATATTCCAACCCTACCTAGATTATAAATTTAATCCAAGAATTCAGTCTCCATGACCTTGTATAACTTATACAGTGGAATAATTAAAAAAACAAACCACTTCCCATCTTCCAATTCCAGACCACATTCTGTCAGATCATCAAGCATCCTTCCTACCTCTCCCTCCATTCTCCAAGATGTATCACCCCTCCAGTATGGCCAATTTCCCCATGATCCTCAAAGTACCATGTCCTGGAAACTGCCATTTCTTTTTCAATAATGATAAGACATGATTATAGATAGACCTACTCTCCAAATAAATCAAATAATGTGTGACATTTCAGTAACAGCATTGTTGCCATCATCATTCATTCAGAACTTTTGTTTGGTAACAAAACATCTGTTTATTTGGTCTTATTACCTTAAAGTGTGTTAAGACACAATTTGGATTATAAACACAAGGTAATAAGACCAAATGTCCAAATAAAATAAATAGTGTGTGATGTTTCGGTAACAGCATTGTTACCATCATCAGACAAAAGTACTGAAACTGTAACAATGCACTTTGGCCAGTAAGTTTTATTTTCTCAATGTTTCAACAAAAATCTTTTGTCTTCGTCAGGAGAAATAAATAAAAAATAAAGCATTTGGCAAGGTGTTAAAAATTGTTCTAAAAAAGAGAACAATTTTTAACACCTTGCCAAATGCTTTATTTTTTATTTCTCCTGACGAAGACAAAAGATTTTTGTTGAAACGTTGAGAAAATAAAAAACTCTAACTGGCCGAAGTGTCCATTTTTCACAGAACTATGAATGCCGGCCAGGCAGCCTCTATCTTCAAGATATAACAATGCCAAAGGTCACACACTTTGTGTTTGGGACTTTAAGATGCTATAACCAAGCTGGTGTTTATGAAGAGGTTTTTACAGTAAGTATTCTCTGAATGATGTGACATTTCTGTAGCAGGGTTAATGATAAGACACAATTTGGATTATAGATTATAAACACAAGGGGTAATAAGACCAAATCCAAATAAATAAATAAATAGTGTGTGACGTTTCAGTAACAGCGTTGTTACCAAAACGTCACACACTATTTATTTATTTAGATTTGGTCTTATTACCTTGTGTTTTTAGCAGGGTTGTTACCTATATACATTAGAGAAGCTAGCAATGCCATAGTGACACAATATGCAAATTGCATCAGAAGAATCAACATATGCAAATCATTTACCAGGGTACAAGAGGTCTAGGATTTGATGAATAGGGGGAAATAATGACCTTAAAGGTATTATTGATGATTGTCTTTCCTGACAGTGGGGCCCTATGTCCTGGCCAAGAGATAACCATGTTACAGACAACTGTCAAACTCTGGTGCATCAAGAGCGCAGTGTTGGTGGATCATTCCCTATGGATCCACACCATAGCACTTTCTTTCCCACATTCCTAAGTCTACTTAGTTGCCATGTTCTCTAAGGATCATCTTCTTTCTTATCTCTACTCAATCATATTAGGGTATCAAGCTTGTAAAGCTTATTGATGGTGTTTGCCAGGGAAGAGTAGAGCTCATCAATGGATGAGTCAATACAGTCAACAATGTGTTTTGGGGTTGCAGGTTGACACTTTGTACATAGCGGGAAAACCTTCCAACCATTCTGGAAAGTCATTGTCCATAGATGACCAGACTTAAGTCTGGAAATCAAAGACTGTTGTTCTCTTGGGAGGGCAGAAGGATCATCTGGAAATTGTCAATAGACCATACTGGAGGAATTGAAGGGAGAGGTAGACCCAGGAAGGATTGGTATTCTAATAGAATGGAATTAGAAGATAGAGAGGAAGTGTTATAAGGTAGCAAGATAAATTTATCTATTGAACACAGATTCATTGGAAATTGTCTATTGACCATACTGGAGGTATTGAAGGGAGAGGTAGACACAGGAAGTATTTGTGTTTGATAATGTAATAGAGTGGTGTCTGGATAATTGGAAGATAGGAAGTGGTGAAAGGAACTGCTCAGAACTCAATGGCGTACCAAGATGGCCGACCTCTATGTATTGAATATATAATAATCTACTTTCCATAAGATAAAAAATCACTTCAGCCAGATTCCAAGGTGTTATCCTGCTCGAATAACAAATTAATCCAGTTTTTCTGAGAGCTGATTTCCTTTCCAAATCTTACCAATAGTGAATCTCCATTTTGCATATCTCCATTTTACATATGCAACAGCTAGGCCAAATAAAGTAACTATCAGGAGATTCCCCAGATATGAAAATATTGATTGTACTAACCTAACTTAGTTTAATCTATGATAAAGCACAATTTGGATTATAGATTATAATACAAGAAAATAAGACCTAATCCAAATAATTTATTAGTGTGTTACGTTTCGGCAACAGCATTGTCACCATCATCAGACAAAAGAATAAATGATTAAATGAATAAACATTCTTTTGTCTGATGATGGTGACAATGCTAATGCCGAAACGTCACACACTATTAAATTATTTGGATTAGGTCTTATTTTCTTGTATTAGTTTAATCTAAAACTAACCTAGCATATGGATACACTCAGCGGCACAGGTATCATGGCAAAACATTGGGAATTGTCCCAACTATCCTTTATGAAATCATTATAGTGAGATCTCAATACCTTGTTTACTTGTGATGGCGGATCTCACCCATCTATTGTAGGATTCCACATTTACATAGATCATGATCATGATAGATCATTTCAGAGTTATGCTATGTGGAGTCTAGATGTGATCTGTCACATGTTGGGGAGGTTTGAGGCTGTACTATAGATGTCACATGGGGTGTGATCTGTCACATGTTTTATTAAATCTGAAATGATGTGATCTGTGACATATGTAAATGAGGTTTGAGGCCGTACTATAGATGTCACATGGGGTGTGATCTGTCACATGTTTTATTAACTCTGAAATGATGTGATCTGTGACATATGTAAATGAGGTTTGAGGCCGTACTATAGATGTCACATGGGGTGTGATCTGTCACATGTTTTATTAACTCTGAGATGATGTGATGTGACATATGTAAATGAGGTTTGAGGCCGTACTATAGATGTCACATGGGGTGTGATCTGTCACATGTTTTATTAAATCTGAGATGATGTGATGTGACATATGTAAATGAGGTTTGAGGCCGTACTATAGATGTCACATGGGGTGTGATCGGTCACATGTTTTATTAAATCTGAGATGATGTGATCTGTGACATATGTAAATGAGGTTTGAGACTGTACTATAGATGTCACATGTGATCTGTCACATGTTTTATTAAATCTGAAATGATGTGATGTCACATATGTAAATGAGGTTTGAGGCCGTACTATAGATGTCACATGTGATCTGTCACATGTTTTATTAACTCTGAGATGACATGACCTGTCATTGAAACCCAACAGTTTAGACCATCCTTCCACCAATCCCCAGATGATATGATCTGTCACGTGTAGGTGAGGTTTGAGGTCGTACTATAGATGTCACATGGGGTGTGATCTGTCATTGAAACCCAACAGTTTAGACCATCCTTCCACCGATCCCCAGATTATATGATCTGTCACATGTAGGTGAGGTTTGAGGCCATAGATGTCACATGGGATCTGTCATTGGTAGACTGAGGGATAATCTTAAGGTTTAATACATTAAAACATTCACCAGTTTCACATGACACCTAACACATCAATTTTCTCTCTGATACAAACCTCTGATAGAATTTGTAATCTTTATAAACCAAGTCTGTTATTGTGTCCTATCTCTAAAATATATTTGCTATAAACATAAACACACGTTGTTACCATCTTCAGACAAAAGTGCTGAATGTGAATGAAGATGGTAACAACGCTGTTACCAAAATGTCACACACTATTTATTTATTTAAATTTGATCTTATTACCTTGTGTTTATAATCTAAAATCCAAATTATACCTTGCTATAAACATCTATATAATGTAGTATAACATTACTCTCTGGATCCCCTCATTGTGTAGAATAATTGTATTTGCTGAATTTGTTTTAAGGTTCAGTCCAGCTTATATTGGTTGGAATTTTTTGGTAAACAATGAGTGGGACTGGAGTGGTGTACTTCTCTACACCATATATTTCTTTAATTTAAAAACTGTGTTGTCCGTGAACACATATTCCATTAATTAAATTTGTAAAATATTCACATGTGTATAGGTATTATTCATCTTAAAACATATTTTTGAAATTCAAATATTTTAAACAATTATTTTTGTTTCCCCCTGAATTGAAAGAGAAATTCTTGAACTGTCATTTTTATTGTCATAAAAATATTTGTGAAAGTTTTTTTTTTTTTTTTTTTTGTACATTATAAATAAGAATTTATCAATTGCCTTATACATGTCACATATTCGTCTGTTTAACACTACTTCATTAATAATGAATATAATTATATACAAAACATTTTTAAAAGTTATTCATTCCAAATTTATTATATTTTCAATAAAAGTTTAACCTTTACAAATGGTAAAAACAAAACATATAACTTCGTTAAATGAGGCTGTTATAAAAAAGATCAATGTATACGTTAACTTTGCGTGGCCTTGTTGTTTTGTTTTCATCCGAGCAAATGTTTACTTTTTATTATTTTTGTAGAGCGAGATGCCACATCCAACACACCTTGACATTTTACGTCTGACTCAGAAAAACTTTAACCATCTGAAATGCGTGGAGCAACAATGGAATTGGCAAATACCAAGGATGGTGATGTATTTAAGGTGAATTTTAAGGGAAATTTTCACTTGCAAAGGTCGATGGAGAAGTGACATGCACTAAAAATACTAACCCATAGTTCTGTTCCCCAGCTCATTTTTGTTAATGATGTCAAGGCAATAAGGGCATCGTAAAGGTGTTTCTAATTTTATTTATAAATAAAAGGAAAATACTTAATAACAGACGGTAAAATTGCTACGAAAAACCATTTAAAGAAATTTGAAGATGATGATAACTTTCAAGGGCCCTTTTTTTTTTTTTTGTCATTTATTTTCATTGTATTAAAATTGTCACTTTTCTTTATAATGTATTTTGAAGTTACTCTTTGTATTATCAATTACTACACATTTAAAAATCTTTTCTTGTAAAAAAATTGAATTTTAAATTTTCTCGTTTTTCTTGTTATAATTATTCAATTAGAAAATATATTTGAAAATATTTTCAATTAATGAAATAATTTTTCATATTTTTTTAGCTGCTTGCAACAGAAATTAAAATACTCTCAAAAGTTTTAAAGAAGAGAAGAAAATTAAAATTTTTACACTTTCCATATTATATTAAATGTATTTATTACTCACAATAGCAAATATTGAGGCAAATTTTCTGAAAATATTATGTGGAAAATATTTTTAAAATGATAAAGAAAAATTGTATTGGTGGGGACAGCTTCTTGTTCCAAGCCTCCTAAATATTTTAAAATGCTTTTACTTGATATACATATTTAAAATTAATGGCACATAATGAATTTTACCTAACTATTAGATATTTCATAATTAAAGCATGAGATTTTTTATTCCACCCTGACAATAACGGTAATTATTTTACATATTCTACCACTCAGATGCTCGCTCGCGATTCGTAACCCTTAAAAATTTTCACTGGAATACTTTCTTCGCCCTCTATTGGCTCTTTTACCATTTTCTCCTATGGTTTGTCATTGAGGCCTGTGTGAGAAACAGAGTTCATGATTCATCTTATTGTAAAAATATATATTTTGATCTAGATAAATATCTCTATTATATATAAAAATTTGAGGATAAATAAAAATGTTTGTATATATATATCATAAGTTGTAAAATGACGTTTGACAAGTTTACCGCAAGTGTTTCTTTTGAACGAAAAAATCGTAATTTATTTTAGGGAGAAATAACGAATATTCCTATCCTTAGAGATGAAGTATGAAAGGATGAATTGTAAAGAGCATTCTCATCCCCCTAAGGATAGGAATAGTCGTTATTTCTCCTTAAAATAAATTACGATTTTTCGTTCAAAAGAAAAATTTGCGGTAAAACTTGGTCGTTTTACAATCATAAGCCGCATTATATCGTATTATATTCTATTATATCATAAGTTGAATAATCACCTGGAGCAGTAAATTAGCAAAAAAACAAAATCGTAGGGGAAGAATTTCTTGTAGGGTTTTCATTTAGCCATGAGAGATTTCGGGCATTTCTGCCCTTCTAAAAGAAAAAAAAAAGGTTCTTATTTTATTCCCGTAGAAGGTCAGAAATTCCCGAAAGCTCGACTAAATAAAAACCTTACAAGAAACTCACGATTTTGTTCTTTTGATAAAAATAAAAATGTTTATAGTTGTGACCTATGTTTAGGGAAATATGGATGGTAGAAAAATTGTTTAAAATGACTGAATGGAAATCACTCTTGTAGAGAATTTATAGAAAGCTATTTTAAAATCTTTTTTATAATTGAAATACTCATATTACATCCTGTATTTGAATATGGAGCCTAATTTTGTCTATTGGCTGGTCATTGATCATTTATAGTAAAACCGTCTGTCTATTTTGGGGGAAATGTATGTATTTTTCTATGAAATGTCTCCACTTAATATATATATAAAATGGAAATAAAATGTTTCATAACTCAAATATATATTCCTGGATAAAATTTTAATGGGACACCCAAAAATGGCCAGGTATTAAAATAAATAAAGTTTATTCATTTGAAAAAAAGGAAATTCTGTTGCATGAATAAGTCTTCCTTTTTAATTTGATGTGCCTCTGATGTTACATAGTAAGTATCTCATCCATGTGACATACTGTCAGCATGATATGTTTTAGGGAAAATGCATCTAGGAGACACATGTTATTGCTCCACTGTGTCTTCTGGGGTTATATATTTATGTTTCCAGATGTACTGTTGGTCTTTCCTGCGCCCTCTACTTTTGATGGTGAGAACAGGAAAAAAGTCTTATCTGCCACAAAATTACTGAGAGAAGAGGTTGAAGGGTTGTTATGAAAGATTGTCCATCTACACTTTGTCGAAAATATGGCCTGATCAGTTCATTGAGAAAAACCTATTCGCATTGTCCAGTCGTCTTTCAGCTTTGAAAAGACGAAAGCTTCAAAGTTCCATGTCGCTGTTCACAAGACTCTGCACTATTTCCTTTAGATATTTCGAAGTCTGAAGCGATGCGATTGATGCTGACGTCGTCATTTTGGTCAATCCTCGTATTGATGATCTTCCATGCTGCTGAAGTACTAACCATCCTTGAAATAGAGGCTGCCTGGCCAGCATTCATATTTCTGTGACACTTCGGCCAGTTAGGCTCTAGTTGCCTTACCATTTTCAATACCCCGGGACCAAAATTGGTCTTGATTATCCCGAAGTGTCTATTTTTTAAAATAGAGATAACCATCCTTGGGTGACTTGATTTTAAAAGCACTCAAAAAAATGTCCTCGCGATTGTTTCACAATTCTCAAAAGAATTCTGAGTTTGATCGTGAGCTGACATTGATGTCTAAAGAAACTACAACTTCGAAGGTAAGATACACAATTATAACGCGATGAGGTGGTAAATACAAAACCTGAACAATGAAATCTCCGTTCGCACGATTTCTATGCACACCATTTATTAAGGTTAGCCTCTCAAAACACTTTCAATCAACGCATTCATGAGCTTTAAAATTTTTTCTAATACAATAAATGAAGAATGTGATACTTTTCAGCCACTCTATATAATAATATATACATATATATGTGATATCTTGGGACCTCTGGGACTAGTGTTACCTGATGCTAGACGAACCTCGATGTCAACTCTACCGTGCAGTCGTGGTGGAAGGCGACACAGCTGGGCCAAAGGTGAAATAAACAAACAGAGATTCCACTAAGAAGCGTCTGACGTCAAGAAGGAATGGGATGAGCGGAGAGAGAGATCTTTAGAGCAAGTGTTACCTTGGTGAGATCCAAGCGCATACTGCCTATTCTAGGTTCTCGATTTAACACCAAGACCTTTTTTCTTTCTAATTGGTAGGAAGATGTCACGTGGCCGTTGGCTATTGGTTGACCTACTTAGGTGTTACCTTCTAATTGGTCTTTGCTGATGTCTTTGTCGGAAGATATTACCGGCCTTGCCCAGGAAATACTGGCCGTTAAACTCAACTTTTATGATTTCCGCGATCATAAAATTAGCTGTAATTTTATTAATAGTTGTTCTAACTTTAAGCCTCTTTGCTAGGCCTTACTTCTACTCTCACCTAAGCCTGATTAGTTTTAACCTTAATTTTCTCCTGTTAGTCTCCATTCCTTCTATCTGTACAGTTGCTATACTTTATTAGATTCTTACGCGGTACAGATTGATGTTAGTTGAGGCTTTCTATTTGCAGTACATAAGAAGTTATATACAGTCATGGGGTGGAACATGTGGTAGTAGATATCTAGACTATTTACAACAATTCCATGGTCTTAAATCATCACATATATATATAAATGTATCAAAAGAGGCACCCCTCCCTCTTAAACATTTGATGGCCAAAGGAAAACATCAACAATGAATTTATATAGTGTATAGCCGCGCTACTTCACAGAGTATGTTCTAGAAAAAATAATTCAAAATAAAATAAATAAAATTTATATGACATTTTTATATATACAATATAAAGTACGGGAGGATTCATGTATCAAAAGAGGCACCTCTCCCTTTAAATGTGCATAAGAACGATGGCACTATTGCATCATCACCCTAGTAAAACTTCCCTAGTGATGATAAATGTATTATTCTTAATTTTTTTTTTTATCATCACTAGGGAAGTTTTTACTAGGGTGATGATGCAATAGTGCCATCGGTCTTATGCATATTTAAAGGGAGAGGTGCCTCTTTTGGTACATGAATCCTCCCGTACTTTATATTGTATATATAAGTAATAGATTTAAAGCGTACGAGGATGCGTTTCTTATAAGTTTTAATAAAGGCGAGCTTTCGGGTCAATAACCCTTCTACAGGACATCATATTTAAATAAACTTGCATCTTATATATATATATCCATATTGAGAAAAAATAGCATATATACAAGAAAAACAAACGTATTAGCAAATTAGTGAGAAAAGTAACAGTAAGAAATATCCGCGTGCTAATTTTTCTCAATATGGATATATATATATAAGATGCAAGTTTATTTAAATATGATGTCCTGTAGAAGGGTTATTGACCCGAAAGCTCGCCTTTATTAAAACTTATAAGAAACGCATCCTCGTACGCTTTAAATCTATTACTTACATTCTTTAGAGGATTCCAACCTTCTTTATATTGTATATATAAAAATGTTATATAAATTTTATTTATTTTATTTTGAATTATTTTTTCTAGAACATACTCTGTGAAGTAGCTCGGCTATACACTATATAAATTCATTGTTGATGTTTTCCTTTGGCCATCAAATGTTTAAAATAATAAATCACGAATTTTTATTAAACTCTTGTTTGAAAAAGGGTAGGACCCCAAAGCTCCCAATAAAATTATTACTTTAAAAACTTAAGGAAAGTCACTTATTTAATCTTGTATCAACATAGTATGTATATCCCAAAACTGCCAAAACTTCAAACTCTTGTTTACTTGATTTTTCCCTCCCTCCCTATTAGTTGTTTAAACTCCTGTTATTTTGAATTCTTGATGAAATAAAAAAATTCTCTGGTTCCTTGAGTTTCAAATTATGGAAAGTCGACTGTATATATAAAGGGAAAGGTGCCTCTTCTCTCTCTATATATATTTAACCTTATATAATCATATATGGACGTTATAATAAATCAGTTTCAATCTCAATTTCTCTATGTATATATGTATATTTATCAATTATTTTATATATTTATATCTATTTATTCATATATTTATCATTATATAACCATATTTATTCATATAGTTATCATTATATAATCTTATTTATTTATATTTATTCTATATTTAACCTTATATAATCTTATATGGACATTGTAATAAATCAGTTTCAATCTCTCTCTCTATCTCTACTACACATATATATTAAAGACAAAAACGGCACATCCTGATCGCTTAATGAACATCTTAAGAAAAAAAAACATCTTCTGATTGTCCAACTTAAAGTTGCTGATGGCTTGTACCATCTGTCGGACTAAATATCAACCAATCGTTGATTTTTAATTATCCCAGAATTAGCCAAATACCCTATCTTAATTAATTAAGAAAATCTAACCACGTACACGTTTCGAGCTGTTAGCCCTTATCAGCGTGGTGAAAGCGGTACCTCAACGACCAAAAAAAAAAAGCTGGTCTTTGGGATATTCTGAAAAATAATGAAACAGGTATTTAGGTAAGAAGAACTTGCGAACGCCAAACAATATGAAAATTTGGCTAGATTTCCAATGTTTTGGTCAGATACCCGTACCATCAAGTGTATCAATACTTAAGTTCGTTTCAGAAAGATTAAATAGGTTAGGTTGTTTTAAAAAGGAAACTATAATCCCGCGTAGGCCAATCTTGCATAATTTCGTATCTGGGTACTGTTGGAAAAAAAAGAAGGAAAATATTTTTTAAAAGAATAAATCAATGATCTTAAAATACTTTTAGACTGACAAAACTGTAATACAAAACCGAGAACAAAGGAATGTTTTAGTTTTTGTTTACAAAATTAGTAATTGTAATGTAAATTGTTAAATGTTCTTTTCTCTCTCTTTTTGAAAATAATAAATTTAAAATACTTTCTTAAAAGATAAAATTGCCTAATTCTTTAAAATCATTTCATCTGTAAGTAAACTTGTTATTTATTGTTTCATCGTCTGAACTATAAAAGATTCCCAACAGGTACAACCATTGAAATTTCCTAGATTTTATCCTGTTCTACCGAATGTTCTCTATTTCTATTTAGAATATCTTTAGAATTCCTTTTAAATACTTCCCACAATACTGGATGCTATCATTCTGGATTTCCTTTAATTTTCCTTTTGTCTAGCTTCCCTCTTAGATCCCATCTCCATTCTTTCCATGTCTCCCTCCCTTCCAGTAACTTCATCCTCTATTCTCTTACACATCTTCTTTATTCTAAACCATCTCACATCAGACATTTTAACCTACCGGATACAACAAATGGTCGAAAATAATACATTAAAAGAGCTATTATTTGTGTCTATCTTTCAAAACAATCTTTTCGTATATTTTATTCATTCATTCATCATTTCTCTTACACATTATGGACTGTATTGACTCATCCATTGATGAGCTATACTCTTCCCCGGCAGACACCATCAACAAGCTTTACAAGCTTGATATCTTAGTGTGATTGAGTGGAGATAAGAAAGAAGTAGATTCATCAATCTGTGCTTAACCCGGACTCCAGTAGTGTATGAAAGTCTCTCTGTCTGGATCATATATTTAAATTAAGAGAAAAAAAGGCATCTCCTTATCGTTAAACTGAAAGTTACTTAAGGCTTGCGCCATTGGTCGGAATGAATATAGACCATTCGTTGATTTTTAATTATTTCAGAATTGTCTGAATACCCATTCTTGATTAATCAAGAAAAGCTAACTACGTACGCATTTCGGGCTGTTGGCCCTCGTCAAGGTGGTGCAAGCTGTACCTCAATGACCAAAAAAACTGGTCATTCAGGCATTCTGAAAAATCCTGAAAGGAGTATTCGAGGCCAGAAGTGCGTGAGAACGCGAAACAATGTGAAAAAATAGTACGAGTGTGAAATTTCACTGGGATATGGTGAATAAATTAAGAAAAAAAGGCATCTCCTTATTTCCTACATTTCATTTTACTGCATCAATAAAGTGACTACATTTTTTCTTATTTTGAGGAAAAATAATATCTCTGATTTTTTTTATTGACTTCCTTTTTTTATTTATTTGTCTCTATATTTTTAAACTTACTAGGTGAATGTACTGTAAAACAGGCTCACATGCACATGGGGAAAGGGAGAAAAAATTACTGAGTTATTTTGTTGTTGTATGGCGAATCCATACAGGGAAATGGGCCCTAATAAAAGCCTTTTTGTTGTTGTTGTACTGTAAAAAAAATTGATTCTTTATCTATGAAAAAAAGTGTGGTTGTTATATCTAATCGGTGTAGTTTTCTTCTCTATAATTTTGTATTTTGACTCTTTGAAGTTGTTTCTAATGTTGTAAGGTTGCTGGGTTGAAATTATTTCCTTGACAATTTATCTATGATTATGGTTCTGACACGATTGATTTATTTTATTTTCGATATTGACAGAGATATCCAAACCGAGTATTCAAGATTATTCCCCCGGGGAACTGTAGCTCGACAACAGTAACAACAGATAACTTGGAAATGTACCCGACATCTACACTCATAGACAAAACTTGAGGTCGTCTGTTTTTTTTTTTTTGAAGAATAAGACAGAGGCAATTTTGTTCTCACTTGGTTATCTCGTGGTGGTTTCTTGTCCATGGAATAGATCAGATCAGCACCCTGTACACGATACCGGCCAACAGAGGTGCCTTTACCGTATGGATGTCCTCTTTTAGATTTATGTTTGCCATATAGAAGGCGGCAAGGATGGCCGGGCAACTGAAATCTCGTGTGTCTTCAATAAAAGTAACTGTAATATTTTTCAGAGTTATTGTCCCGATATACATGCTAAATACTACAACTTCCTTAAGTTTTGTCCATGAATGTATACACAGTTTATATCATATTTATAATCCAAACATATATACAATAACATAATAAATATACCGTTTATTTTTAATAGTCTATACGAAATCAATGTATTCTTTCAGTTCGCTAAACTTACATTTCATTAAAAAATATATTAGTAATGTTAATTAAAATTATTTATAGATAATTATTTAGAGAGAAAATCAATATTTGTACTTTGAATATTTACACTTCTCTGTCTTTACCAAGATTACTGTATATCTTCAATCTTCTTGTCGTAGTAAAAATATGATGAAGACGGTGTATCGCATGTCGAATTATCCAAAGTTGCACTTGGCACCGAGACTAGCCACGATCACGTCACACAGCCACACCATTGGTAAATCATGTAGTTCTATGATATCTATCAATCCACGTTACATTTACCACCACCAGCTACCCAATCACGTCCGGGGTGTACAGGAAACAACTCGGCACCACTGGACCGGCACAAAGGTCGGCTGCTGCCAAATTTATCAGCACGGAAACCCGAAGGTTTCCTCCAACTTGTCTGACACCACTGGCTTTCTGCTCAAAATGTCCAAACCCCTTTATTGACTTGTTATCATTCCACCCGGGTAGCTCCATGTTGGATCTTCCGTTTACTAACCTTCCTGTTTTAATTGATCTATAGTTCACTATGAAGAGGATCAGGTTAATTCGAAACTCAACTTTATTCCATCTAGGGATATAAGATAGAAAATCACTAGTTTTTTTTTTTGCTTATCCCTAGTATAGGTGGTACAGGCCATGATAATCATGGTGGGTAGTTAGCGACTGCTTTTTACTGTAAGCGCACCACATGTCTACACATGTGAAAGCAGTTCGACTTTGCACTTACAAATGTTCCAGTGCCCCGTTTGGTTACTTGCACTCGCTGGTGGGGTTGGACTTTTGCAAGAATCGGGGGACCATTGGAGCATTTTTTTTTTAACAGAAAAAAGTGTCCAATGCGGGAATCGAACCCGGGTCGTAGTGGTCGAAAAACAACGGTTTAACCAGCCTTCCACCGACCTCCCAGATCACTAGTGAGAGAGGAAAACGTATTTACAAACAAAAATAACCACAAATTGGAGATAAAGTTTAAACCAGAATTCTAAAATAATTTTTATTATAAAAATAGGTAACCCAAGTAACTCCTGGAGCGTATCCATAGATCGCCAACTACCCAAGCTGTCCTGTGGTTTAGGTCTTGGTAGCCTTAGTGAACCAGTTTACCAAGTGTCTATAGGTCGGTTTGTTTCTTTGTAGGTTCAACAGAGCAGTGCTGTTGAAAGAAAGGCAGTATAAGAAGTGTAGCCATCTAGAATCGCTGTAGTTGGATTGTTGGGCAGCTGACATGCTCTACGGTTTGTTCTTCCTCTTTGCAATGTGGACAAGTTGGATCAGGGACTTGTATAATTCTTGCCCTTGTCGGCTTGAACATATCCATGATCTGATAGTAGGGTCGTGGTTGATGTTCCTAGTTGTATTTTTCTGAGGTTCTTGTTAAGTTGGTCGGGAGTGGGTGAGAATTTTCTCAGGTATCGGGTTGATTGGTCAGAGGGATTCTAAATTAACTAACGCTCATTAAAAACGCTAATACAGTCGACTCTCGATAATTTGAAACTCAAGGGACCAGAGAAAAATTTCAATTTATCAAGAGTTCAAAATAACAGGAGTTTAAACAACTAAGATGGAGGGATGGAAAAATCAAGTAAACAAGAGTTTGAAATTTTGGCAGTTTCGGGATATACATATTATGTTGATACAAGATTAAATAAGTGACTTACCGCAAGTTTTTAAAGTAATAAATTTATTGTTAGCTTTCGGGTCTTGTCCTTTCTCAAACAAGAGTTTAATCAAAATCCTGTGATTTATTATTTTAAACATTTGTACATTTATTCACAAATGTTCGTTTGTGGTAAAATACTATTCCTTCAACTTCAAATTATCGAGGGGACCAATTAATATTGATTTTATTCAACTTATCGAGTATTTTTCAAGGGACCGAGAAAAAATTTCAAATTACCGAGAGATTCAAATTAACGAGTTTCAAATTATCGAGAGTCGACTGTATATAGATACACGTCACCGCGCTTACACCGGTCAAAATGCAATAAATATTAAACACAGAAAAATCAAAAACCTTACAACTTTATCTCTAATTCTAAGGGAAAATAGCGTCATCTGGATTTTGCAATGGGAACTATTTAACGCGATTGCTTGCTTTTTTAAAACAATTTCTTAGAAAAAGGGTAAAGAAAAAGTAGATCGTCTGTAAAATAACCTTAGAAAAATGAGGGAAGACAATAATGTGAATGCAAAGCAATTTATTTTGATCAAAGCAATTTTCAACTTATTAACAACAATATGAGAGACAATAAGATCTTCTTCTTCTTTCTTATCTCTGAGACAATAAGATAAATATGCTAAGTACAAATATCTAATTAATAAACTGTTGATTAAAAATTAAATAATATGCTATTTAAAAAAAGGGGGAGTTGATGTAAATGAGCATAATTCAGATATTGAGACAGTCATGAATAAATTATCTAATTTTAATTTTTCAATTAATAAAGAAAAATCTCTGTTTTTTTGTTGATGAAATCAATTATTTGGGACATAAAATAAATAAAAATGGAATCTATCCCCTTGAGGATAAATTGGACAGTATAAAAAAATGTCCTAAACCGAGTAACATTTCAGAATTGAAATCTTTCTTGGGCATGTTGTCATTTTACAGTAAATTCGTTAAAAATTTATCTATACATGCAAATCCTTTATTCTCTTTATTGAAAATAAGTTATAATTGGAATTGGAAAAAAGAACATGATCAGGCTTTCGAAAAATGTAAAAATTTGATTAATACAAAAACTTGTTTGACGCATTATTCGCAAGATTTACCTCTTTATGTTACTTGTGATGCATCAAACTATGGTATAGGAGGATATATTTCCCATATTGTAAACGGCATTGAGAAACCAATTACTTTTGTTTCGAGAACACTAAATGACACAGAAAAGAAATATTCCCAGATAGAAAAAGAAGGTTTATCAATATTCTTTGCCTTAAACAGGCTAAAACAATTTCTTTACGGAAGTAAATTTACTATTAATACAGATCACAAACCATTACTAGCCATTTTTGGCGATAAAAATAATTTACCAGCCTTAGTGGCAAATAGATTACATTGATGGTCACTCTCAATATCAAATTTTAATTTTGAAATTAAATATACTAAGGGAACTGAAATACCTCTTGCAGATTTTCTTTCAAGATTTCCAAATCCTGAAAAAGGGGAGAAGGAAGAGGAAATGGGAGAAATATTATTAATAGAAAATTCAATATTAGATTACGTCTTGGTATCGGACAAAACCCAAGAAGATCCAACTCTTAGAAAACTATATAAATTAATCAAGTATGATAAGTATGATATTGACTCAGATGTAGATATACAAGGTGCGTTCATTAATTTCCAGGACTGGTTAAAAAATAAAAAATATAAAAAAGCTAGAGAAAATATTTTTTTACAGAGTTGAATATTGGACATTCGACCACACCTGACTGAAAGCACGAGTCTCGTGGCGCACGCCCCGATCTAAAAATATAACAAAACATCTTCCTTGTAAGGTTCGCATTTCTAATTTTAAAACGGCCATTTTAGAAGAACAGAGAATCTGCATTAAGTTTTGTTTTAAATTGAAAAAGGTGCTACTGAGACGTATGAATTGATTAAAGAAGCTTTTGGCGATGCAGCTTTATCCCGTTCAAGAACTTTTGAATGGTTTTCACGCTTCCAAAAAGGTCGGGAAAAGGTAAACGATGATCAGCATACTGGGCGTCCAAGATCATTTCGTTGCGAGGAAAACAAGCTCAAAATAAAGGAGTTAATTAAATCTAACAGAAGAATTTCTATTAAAGACTTATCTTCAGAGACTGGACTATCTGTTTATTTGGGAATAATGAGGTGCTTAAGGAAGGCAGTGCGCCTTAAAAGACCTGAAAGATGGCAAAACAATGACTGGATACTTCACGTCGGTAATGCGCGGCCGCACACAGCCCATGTTGTTTTGCAGTTCTTGGCCAAGCATTCAACCATACAGTACCTCTCATCCACCCTATTCCCCCGACTTAGCCCCCAATGACTTTTTCCTCTATCCTAAATTGAAAATGAACTTGAAAGGAAGGAAATTTGACAACGTTGATATGATACAAGCTGAATCGAAGGCAACCTTGAGGAACCTCTCAAAAAGTAATTTTATCTTCTGCTTCGACAATTGGAAAAAAAGATGGAACGGGTGTATTGAGGCAGGAGGGGCATATTTTGAAAAATATTAAATTAGATTTTTTATTTGTTTTATTTTTTCAAAGATACAGAGCAGTCCTGGAAATTAATGAACGCACCTTGTAAAACCTTATCTTAGAATTAAAAACGAGATAACAATAATAAGAAATTGCCTATTTTTCGGAAATAGAATGATAATCCCCGATTCCTTAAGAGAATATGTTTTGAATATCATTCATGAAAATCATATTGGAATGAATAAAATGAAGACTCTGGCCAGAAGTTCTGTCTATTGGCCAGGAATGGATGAGCAAATTGAAAAATTGTCTAAAAGCTGTAGCATTTGTATGGAAAACACATCAAAGCTGCCAAACAGGAATTTACTGAGTGGACTTCACCAAACAAAGTTTGGAAGAGGATTCATCTTGACTATTTCTATTTTTCGGGAGAAAACCTTTTTGATATTAGTGGATGCGCATTCTAATTGGATAGAATGTCAAATGATTCCAAATAGATCGGCGGGATTCTGCATAGACTTTTTGAGAGAATGTTTAGCGAGATATGGTATCCCGGAGGTGGCGGTAATGGATAATGGGCCCCCGTTTAGAAGCTATGAAATGAAGACATTTTTCGAAAGAAACGGCATACATGCGATGTTTAGCCCCACCTACCATCCAGAGAGCAACGGACTAGCGGAAGTGTCTGTTAGAGAGATAAAAAAAAAGCTATGAGAAGAATTATTTCGGAGGAAAGAGAATTACCCCTTGAGTTTGCTTTGATAAAGGCATTAAATGCATATAGATTGAGTCCTTTGACTAGAACGGAAAAATCCCCTGCTGGAATATTTTTAAATCGCGAGATTAGAACGAAAATTTCCATGGATGATTTGGATGATTTTCGCCCGAGAGATTGTGAGACGCCCGTGTCTCAAGTGTAACGCGCGGCTTGCCGCGAAAAGGGATGAGATCCTAGAAAAAGATGGTCGTTTAGCCCATCGAAATATAAGAAATAAAAAGATTATTTATTGAATCCAAGATGTGCCCTTTATGAACAAATATAACAATATGGATTGCTATATTTTCAGAAGATTTCCATGTTGAGCAAGAAATCAGTAAGAGTAGGGAGATTGAAAAATAAAAAACAGAGCAATAGCTACAAAATAAATGATAGAGTAAGATACAGATGGATGGAAAGAGGAAAGCCGAAATGGATGTTTGGGATTGTAAAGAGAATAGTAGGAAGCAACAGCTGTATGATAGAAACTGATGGAATTGAAAAGAAAGTACACACTAACTATATGAGGAGAAGTATGGAGAGAAAGGATGTTTCGTTATCAGAAGAAGGAATAAGCTACCCAAGGCCTCAGACGTCAAGTCCCCTGACTCCTGCTACAATAGTAGCAGAATCTACACCTGGACCACCGGCTGAATCTACACCTTCCCGGAGATATCCACTACGAGAGAGGAGACCACCGGATAGATATGTACCTTAATAAGTGTTGCTATCTTAAAAAAAGGGGGAGTTGATGTAAATGGACTTAGAGTTACGCAGACGTATAAAAATAATTAAATTGTGTATATATTTATTTATTGGGTTTTGACTAGGACTAGAGTAAACACATTCTGTCGAGAGATATGTAAATTTTGATTGTTTAATTATTGGATTAAATTTGTTTTGTTGAATTGCTTTTATGTAAATATTTTTAAAGAAGGTAAATAAACTTCTTTTATTTTATAAGTTCTGATATTTTTTATTTTGTTTAAAATATATGTGTTTATACTATTTCTAATAAATTATTTAATAAGCAAAATAACACTATTATATATAAGCCTATTAAGGCATAGCAAACCTGGGTTAACTAAATAAATATTAAGGCGTATATTATAGTGATTAAAAACGGAATTCAAATTAGATTTGGTAAGCTGTGTACTCGTCTTCATTATGGTTGCACATAATAAGCTTTTTCTTCCATTAACACGTTGTTTCTTTTCGGTGGTCAAGTGCTTACAGAGCTGTATTGTTGAATTTGTTTAGAAAGTTCAGAGAGGGGTTAAGAACTCTCTGGATGGCGCGTCGAATGCAAATATAAGACGATTGTGAGAATGAAAACAAAGATGTGGTGATGATACAAAAGAAAGAAGAACAAATATAATTATTCTAATAAATATTCAAAGATAGTTTTTTTTTCTAATACATTCTTCTACCTACCAATTCTTGCCTCATATCTTAAAAGGTAAGGGAGGGGAGATGTAAGTACATAATTTTTCAAGACGTATATTTTCAAACATTTGCTAATAAAAGTGTGTCTAGTAATTAACTAATTATGTTCTTTTGATTGACTACTTGAGACTATAAAAATTAGAAAATGTGGCTTGTTAAATCAATAAATAATATTCATGTAGTTTCTTTATATATGATTGCAGTAGCTAAAAAATTGAAACAATAATTTCAAAATATTTCGTTAATTAATGTAAATTGCTTCTGGTATTAATCAGATTTTTTATTTTTTCAATTAAATTTAGCAATAATTCATTAAAAGCAGAAAAAATAATATAATTTAACACCGTTGCATGGTTAAAATAAATATAGTATTATATATAATTATATTCTTTTATACCTCTCTTTATATATAAAAATTTAATTGTATTATATTATCTGTGAGTGTATTCTAGAACAACCGTTTTGGGTTATAATCATCATCAATTTATTTTGCATACGATGCTTGCAAAATAAAAGCGGAGAAAGAATAATAGTTTAAATGTTAATTTCTCGGATAATTAAATTGAAGAAACATATTTAAAATAAATAAGTAAGTACGCTTTTAAAAATTATTTTAAAGTAAATAAAATAAATAAAATTTACATTTTTTAAAAGTATTAAAGACACATTATACAAATGAAACATGTATTATCTTTTCGGCACCCGGTATAATGCATTTACCCATTGTTTATAAAATTAAATTTATTTTTTGAGAACATTTAACATTTTCAATAAAATATATGTAATAATAATTTAAAATATATTTTGCAATTAATATTCTGCTGAAATATTTTTCATTGTAGAGATTTTTATTTTTTAATTAATGATTTAATGTAAAGTTGAGAAAGCATTAAAAATTAAAATAAATATGTTTATTAACTTTCTAATTTTATTAACTTAATAAGAGAAAGCTTTTGCGAGAAAGGATTTGTTTTTTTTTATGCATTATTTATTGCAACATTTTAATTTTAATACAAATATAATTATTTTCTATATTCACAAATTATTTTAAACGACACACACAAAATATATTTTATTATAAATAAAAATCTACATTTTATATAAAGATATTAAAACCACCAATTATATATACATTTTTATGAATAAAGTATAATTATGAAAGGCCTTTTTAAAACGAAAAATTAGCATAGTTTGAGAATTTTATCAAAAACAAGCGAAATTTAATGATAAACTAATTACGCTTAGCATTAACATTTTGGAACAAAATTACCAAAGCATTTTTAAATCTATATACTGAATTAAACAAGATTAATTTTAAAATTATGAAAATGACACTCTACACATTTTCAAAAATAAATGTTGAATAATTTATACCTTTTTATAATATGAATGAAAGACAATTTAGCATGTCTATGGAAGGTAGTTTTAATGTATTTTAATAGATTCAAAAATTGTTTATATTTTTAAATATTAAATAAAATAAATATTGAAATATCTATGTGATGGTGTTCGGCATTCAAGAAAACAATATTGTGTTTATTTCTCTGTATAAATATAAAAACAACACACATTTCCTAGAAAAATATTTTAAAAATGGTTATGGGATAACGTTTCTCACTGGACACCATTTAATGCGATTTATATTGAATTTTGGCGTGCGTCCAATCTACATATTTGTAAAAATTAATATATCCCTAATATATAATTGTGAAAAATATAATCTCCTACATAGAGCGAACATATACTAAATTATAATTAAGAATACAATAAAATATATGTAGAAAGTTTAAAATGAGAAATAGAGGGTTATTCCGGGATTTATCAGTTAATTCGTCACGCACTGTAAAAATAAAGATGGCGATTTTCAAAATCGGGTCAGACGTACAAAACAAATCGATTGCACGTTCCCAGAAGTAACGGCCGGTGTACACGCGAAGGAAGCGGAAATTCCGACTCCCAATATTGATCACAGAAGTCCTCTATAAATAATTGATTCGACAACACGACCAGCAGCAGTGGGCGTGTGTATAAATTTGCACACTCGCAGAGTGCTGAACAATTTACAAACATCATTAACCTCCATACACACGATGTAAATAGAATCTCTCCTCATCTCATGCATATAAAAGTTGCTGATGGCTTGCACCACCTATCAGAATAAATATAAATTAAACGTTGCTTATTATTTACACTCATGGACAAAACTTAAGGAAGTTGTAGCATGTATATCGGGATTCAGACATTAACTCTGAATGATATTACAGTGACCTTTATTGAAGACACACATATATACAACAACAACAAAAGCTTTATTAAGACCCTTTAGTCTTATACAGATTCTCCAAGTAGAAATATAGGATACATGCAGGGAAAACAATGATAGAACTTAATGGTAACATAAAATTTATGTACAGAGAAAATGATATAAAGACAATCAAGCTAATAGATTAATATGGGCAAATTGGAGGCAAAGAAAGTTACTATACATGGATTTACCACGTCGTGTTAGGTCTTGTGGAGTTATTTGGTAGCAGCTCTGAAACTTCTTAGCTGTGTAGAACTCCTCCTAGTCATCTTCCCCGCCTTTGGCATTGCCGGTTGGACTTCACTTGTAAGCATTTCGACCTGTGAGTCAATTGTGGAGTCTTCCACTAGTAAATTCGTTGAATCCCTCAAGCTGCCCTTGTAAGATGTAGCCTTGTCAGCTGTTCCGGAATACTTTGCCAACAGAACGAAACTTCGTATTATCTTTTGCCTTTATATTGTTTAGACCATTAAATTTTGAGACAAGTGGTAGATGATCCAAATAAGGCATGCATTCAATAGTAAGATCAACAGTCAGCTCAAGTAGTGCAGGCGAAACAATAGAAAGATCTATAACTGAGGATCCTTGAGTTGAAGAATAAAAGTTTCCATATTTATCACTGATAGATCTGCCATCTATTACTGTGAGTGAACTCTCATCGAGAAAATAATAATTCTACAGAGTATATTTCAGGAGATTATTCTATGAGGATTGTTCCTTAGTGATGTAACATTTTATTTTGATAATTAGAATGTTAATGCTGAGCTACAAGTGCAGATTGGCGACTTTTATTCGTTTTTAGAAATGAGCAATCATGTGATAGTTCTTGTCTAGGTTGTCGCAAAAATTCTTCCTGAGAAAGATATTTTAACTGTGAAAAATTAGGTTGGACAGTGGTACGAATGCTATGCGAAGTTTGCTATAATGCATCCCCGTTGGAGCTGACAACGCGGCCATTTAAAACAGAGTAGCTTATGCCACGGACAATTAGCCTGTTATCTCTTAGTTTGGAAACTGTTCCCTTACTCATGAGTTCCTTTCGCTTGCTAATTAGCAATATCCTTTGGTCTCTAATAGTTGGAGGGTAATCTTTATTTACGAATATTTTTTGTCCCTGAGTCTGAAAGCGTTCCGAAAAAGCAGAAGTCTTTGCTTGAAATCGGGCACCTCAATAAGCAGCGGTGAATTAGATTTTGTTGTCAATCTTCGGCACTGTTCTATCCTAAGATCTTCAGAAATTTGCATCGTGTTTGAAATCAGATCTTGGATCAAACCTCGAGATTCTTCAGGGGTTTCGCCTTCTGCTCCTTCCATTCCGTAAATAATCAAGTTCTTTTCCCTCTTCCTCATCTCTTCAAGCTCCAACCGTCTCTCGAGATAAGATATTCTATTTGTATTAAGCGAGACAGCTTTAGAGGTGGTTTCCAATGATGACTCGAAGTGTTGTAGGCGCTGATTTATTTTGTCCAATCCTTGTTCTACCGAATCAAGTCTAGTCTCCATTTTTTTTACCAAAGTCATCTATCTTAGTTGAAAGTGCTAAAATTAGATCATGCAAATCTTTATCTTTGCCCGCATCTAATGTTGTTTGTCTTGTCTGTTTGGGGCCAGGATTTGGTTCAATGCCTGACATGAGCAGCAGCATTAAAATAATACATCGACGAGTTCCCTTTCCAGCATGAGTAAAAGAGATAGCCTTGAAATTATTTTCATAATAAACAAAAGTTTTAGCGCGAAAATTTGCATATCTAGTGATCACAGCAGCTTCTCTAGCAAAAATGAAGATATTAATTATAGAAATAAATAAAATCAGCTTCATGATCTTTGTAGAGAATATATAAACTATAGGCCAACGGAAGGAACGGCACAAGAAGGCGTAACCCTAATAGAAGCACACAAAAGCAAATAATAAGTTTAAAATATTTACTTATCGGGAGCCGAAGAATTTCGCGACCCAACACATATATACACTCATGGACAAAACTTAAGGAAGTTTCAGCATGTATATCGGGATTCAGACAATAATTCTGAAAGATATTACAGTGACCTTTATTGAAGACACACATATATACACTCATGGACAAAACTTAAGGAAGTTTCAGCATGTATATCGGGATTCAGACAATAATACTGAAAGATATTACAGTGACCTTTATTGAAGACACACGAGATAGCCAAGTGTGAAAAAAATTGCCTCTGTCCTCTTAAAAAAAACCGGCGACATCAAAGATTTTCCACTTCCTTAAGTTTTGTCTATGAGCGTATTTTGTCAACCCGGGTTTCTGGAGCATAATGATATGGCCAACTACTTGGGTTGTCTTTACTAAAAATATTTATCATTATGAAAAAATGACCTGTAAAGCGGACACCTTATATAAAAACATGCCCGTCGCACATGCGCCGGTGAAAAATCCAAATTATCTATATTAATAAAATGGAAATTTCATAAGTGGACATCACTAAAAACTTTCGTTACAATGCATCAATTTCAACCAAATTTTCAACATTTATGTAAAACGAGATGGAGCAGGTTTTGCTTAACATCAAAATATATTTCCTAACATTAACATGCGTAACTTCGCTGTTATCGATTAAATACAAAAAAATCAACAGAGTTAATTTTATTTATATATAAATACAAAATTAAATTTCAACAGAGTTAATTTTTTTACATACTAGCTAATAATCTCAATCTAAAAAATATTCAAAACAAGCAATTTTAAGATAACACCATATGTAAAACAGTCGGCCAAGAAAACAACAACGATATTACATCTTTCTCACATATTCACACACAATCTTGATTAATAATTAAAACTAATCTTTAACATTGTTTATTATACTTCAACTTTCATTTCTACATTTGTTTTTAAATACCCAATTGTTTTATCATGTTTCTAATTTCGCCTAACAAATATACAAATTTATAGTGACCAACATATGCAAATTTTATCTTTGTTTTTATTTAACTTGATATCGTAAACATAACATCCATTGTAAGCATTTTTCTGTTCACCTTCCGTGGTTTCTCTTTTCTCTGATAGTTTTTAGGTGTAGTATATTTTCTTATTACTAGACTACAAACATTCCCTCGAGAAAAACCTGGGCGAAGCCGGGTACATCCGCTAGTATATATATAAATTTATTTATATCTTTTTACATTAAAAACTACCATCAGTAATCTGTTATTTTATTAACGACACTTGGCTACAGGTAGGATTAAAAATGTTGTAGTTGAATCCTTGAAACCTTGCATCACCTCCTATATAACGCAACACTTGAGTACGGTAGTAGAGGATAAATGATCGCCACACCTAGAGGGCGCTAGGAAGCTGAAGAGAGCCAATCAACGAGATAATAAAGCAGAGATCCCATATGCATATATATGCACCTACATACACTCATGGACACAACTTAAGGAAGTGGAAAGTCTTTGATATCGCCAGTCGTCTGTGTTTTTAAGAAGACAGAGGCAATTTTGTTCACACTTGGTTATCTCGTGTGTTTTCAACACTATGTAATATCTTTGCCTGTTATTGTCTGAATCTCAATATACATGCTAAAAGGTATAATTTACCTAAGTTTTGTCTCCATGAGTGTATATAAAACATTAAGACTTATACGTCACTCATGGAGACAAAACTTAGGTAAATTATACCTTTCAGCATGTATATCGGGATTCAGACAATGACTCTGAAAGATATTATAGTGACCTTTATATTATAATATAGTAGCTAGACAGATCAAGCCGCTATTATAGGAGTTAGGGACCAATGCCGACTAATTGTGCATTCACAACTTCTCGAACTTTGAAACTTGAAAGATGACGTAGGAAAGGCAGATCCGTCGCAGACGAGATCATCGACCTGTGGTAATTAAAGCAACCGACATGGCCCCGGGTCCGTTTGTCTTGTCGTAGTTTGGTAATCAATTTCTGACGGTGCCTATACGAGTTCTTGTATCACCGATGTCGTACTTTGGTGTCAACCTTGGAGTTCTTCGATGAGGATAGCTGAATCCCTAGCGATGGATACCGGTTCTATTTAGGTCATGTATCGTGTGGAAATGGATTAATGACCAAAGTTCTGGAGGGTGAAGTGAATGGAGAAGATTATGGAGACAGGATAGGAAGAGCTATATACGGAGAAATACATTTAGAAGAAATGGTTGTGTTATACGTTTCTCACAATATTTAACATAATTGGATAAAACTTGAACGCGATATGCACTCATGGACAAAACTTAAGGAAGTGGAAAATCTTTGATTTCGCCGGTCGTTTATTAGTTTTTTTTTTTTCAAGGAGACAAATGCAATTTTGTTTCCACTTCATTATCTCGTATGTCTTCAATAAAGGTCACTGTAATATCTTTCAGAGTTATGGTCTGAATCCCGATATACATGGTGAAAGGTACAACTTTCTTTAGTTTTGTCCATGAATTTTAAGTGTGGCCGGGATGAAGCCATTCTGAGATATGTAACGGCTGTCAGGTTGTCCCATATTGCCGGAATATAAGACACTGTATAGAGTTAGGTCTCTGGAGCCGTCGTAGTTGCCATCTAGGAATACAACACTTGGTTTATAACAATCCTACCTTCCTAATACATTTTCGAGATATACTGTATTTGAAGTGTGTATGTCTCTAAATAATACTTTGAACGGAAATATAGTTTTTACTCAGAGTATGTGAATTAGTCCGATAACAGACCAATTTGCATTTATATTCTGAGGTGAGAGAAAATAATTATCACATAATGAATTCCTATTTTGACACACCAGCGCGCGCTGCGTAAAAAAATGTTTTTTTTTTTCTCCCTCAATTACATCTGGTACAGGCCATGATATAACGGTGAGTAGTAAGAGAATGATTTTACTGTTAGGTGCACTACATTCTACACATGTAGAAATCAGTTCGACTTTTGCACTTACAAGTGTTCCCCGTTTGTTTACATGCCCTCACTGATGAAGTTAGACTTGTGCAAGAATCAGGGTCCATTGAAGCACATTTTTCTTGATGTGCCAACTGCGTAACTCGATCCCGGGTTTATATCACTCCTCCACCAATCACCGTTCATCAGGTGTGCTTATATATATCCTCTAGTAATAACTCTTTACACTCTTGTCCATCTTGCTGAACTCTTCGACGTTCTTCGCTTTGGAGGATTGAATCTTCTGACAAATGGGGGAGTGACTTAGGAAACACGTTATCTCCAGTTCGCGTCATTTGTCCGATTTTCCACCAATGAGGGCTAAGATCATGTTGTCCACGATACCTCCGAGCTCTCTCATTTATTCAAGTTATTCCACCAATATTCAACAGAAAGGAAGCACACCCACGTTTTATTTAATAGCCACATTTGCCCATCCCAACAGGGAATCTATCAACTCCCCTGACTTTCCCCAAGAATGGAAAAAAAAAACGAACCCTACAAATTAACTTACCCAGCGGAGCGTGAAATGCTGAATCAATATTAAAAGAAAAGAAGAAAAAAATACGTTTGGATCTTTTGTTTTAAATAAAAAGTCTGTTTTTATGCTTTATTGAGTTTGGGATAAAATATTTTACATTTTTGTTTTAAAATAAAACTCGAGTATATATGACAAACATGTGTTGAACACTGGGCCGATGTCAGGTTTTCTCATTGGTTCACTGGGTAACATCATCTCGTTAGTAAACAATGGGGACATTTTTACAACATGGCCATTGTTGTCTCTCAGACGATTGGGGGGACGATTCTATTTACAATTTGTCTTGTCCAGGGTTTGTTGTCCTTCCGAGGTATGTCCCGAACTTCCCTAGACGCTGGCAGCGCCCACAACGGCCGAGCTTCTCTCTGGCCCTAGATACTGGACGACAGCCTCCTCACGTCTCTAGGGGCCGGATGGCACAAACTCTCCTTTGGACCAAGCCGTCACAACCCCCGAGCTTCCCTATGGACCTAGATGCAGGACGACAACCGTCACACGGCTCGGACTCCCCTATGGCCCTAGACACGGGGCAGCACCCGTCAAACGGCCCTATGGCCGGTCAGCCGTCACAAAGCCCGAGCTCCCCTATGGCGCTAGACGTCGGTCAACCGGCCGACCGCGGGACCCCGTCGAGCGACTCGACCGTCACCACCACCGCCGCAGTCGATCCAGTCATGCGGAGAGTGAACGCCCGGGCGCTGGCCAGTCTCTTCTGGGGTACCTCGGGCAACCTACGCCTGGATGTATGCGTGAGTACACTTGATTAGCTTACTGTCGAGCTGATTCACACGTGCGCCCCCATCATCCCACTCCCAGTGAACGGTCCCAACTTCCCCCACACACCTTTCTAGAGACACAATTACAGCGAGTGTTGATTGGACATTTTCATTGGAGAAGGTATTGGCAAAAGTTGACGCTGGATGTTGTTTATCAGCGTACTAGTGGAAAACTAAAAGTGATAGACACCCAAGAGGAACTAGTGGATTATCATAAAACTGGGCATGTGTATGTACAGTTTAGTACAGAGAACAAATGATTCCAAAATGATAATGTATCCGCGTTTAACGATTTTTAGACGTTCTGCATCTATCCACTATTTAAGATTTCATTGCACGCCGCAAATTGACTAATTTTAGTCAAATTCCTTGTTTTTCTTGAACTCCTGGGTGTCATACATTCTGTTTCCATTAGTTAGGTTTAAGTGTTTAAATGGTAGTATTTAAATTTGTTACTTTTTTTTTATTCTGAAGAATTTCCAAACTTTCCTTGTAATTAAATGTAAAAATTATATACGAGGATGTCCTTCAATCACCTATATATCCAATTACAGATGATCACTATAATTTATCCATCACTGTGTAAGCACATACTATCCTTTTTAATCAACCTGCAACCCCAAAACACATTATTGACTGTATTGACTCATCCATTGATGAGCTCTACTCTTCCCCCGCAGACACCATCAAAAGTCTCAAGCTTGCTACCCTAATATGATTGAGTGGAGATAAAAAAGAAAAGAAGATTCATCATCTTGACGTCTTTGTTCCCTGGTTTCTCTATAGGTTTCCTAGAGAATGAGATCTATGGACTTACCGGTAAACCCAGTACCATCCTCAAATCCCGAAACCAAAAATAGATCCATTAATAACGGTCCGTCTTAACGAACACCGAAATTGTATCGAATAGAAGTTAATATTTATTTCTGTATAGTGTGTGTGTGTGTTTTGCCGATTTCTAGAGTTTATGAGCCATATTTGGTCGTATCGGTCAAACAGCAGCTTTAATAATTGGAAGCCCGTACGAGGAGTGTCATTGTTGAGAGAAACTATTTATAAATAAAACTTCTAGGAGGAGTTTCTTGCTACAAAACTCATCTTGGAAAACCGTTTTGTTTATTATTTATAAATATTGCCGAGGATTTATTTTATTTTATTTAAAAGTTGGGAGAGACACGCCATATCCACAATTAGGATAATTGCGTGTATATCTGAAATTATATACAATTAACACAATTGAACGTTTTGCATATAGTAATTAGAAATAGTAGCTTGAAATATGTACAGTCAACACTTTTTTTTTGTTTTTGTTCAACACATTTTTTATTTTTCGAAAGAAACTATTTGTACCCTCGCTGATGTGTAAATACGGCGAATCCTATATGGGGCGGGATTCCCTAAATAAAGGCCTTTGTTGTTGTACCCTCTCAGCGATCGTTCATTGGCCGAAAAACAAAAGGTAACGCCGCATCTTTTTAAACACAGGTACTAAAAATAATCATAGAATATTTCAGGCAATGTATGGTAAGGGCTTGTTGCTTGAATGGTTGTTGATACTTAGAGGGTGGTTCAGATTTGCCAAGTTGGGTATTCAGGTGTGTTTGTTGGCTAACTTCCCAACTGGCAATGTGGGACCACATCGACCGAATATCTTCGACGTTGTTTAGTTAGGACACTCTAAACCGTTTTATATCTACTAGCGTATTTTGACTGTTTGAATGTTTTATCTATTAATATCATATTTGGTTTAATTTGTTGTTAAACGTTAAAACAAAACTTACAATAAACAATGCAACATTGTTTGTACAACAAGATAACAAAAAGGCTAAACTTTCGAGTAAAACCAATGTTCTAAGTCGATGTTTTAAAAACTATGTGAGAAGGGAAAGGTGAACTATGTATGAAAAAACGAAAAAATAATTTCTGTGGGCAGAGTAGTTATTTAAAGATAACGTTAAAATATATTTAAAGCACTCCTTATCTTGGATATTTATAAATTGGAAATTATATTTAAAACTATATATATTATATATTCACATAGAGAATATATATATTTCAAATATACACTCATCGACAAGCATTAAGGAAGTGGAAGTTCTTTGATGTCGCCGGTCGTCTGTTTTTTTTCTTTCTTTTTTTTTAAAGTTATTTTTGTTCACACTTGGTTATCTCGTGTGTCTTCAATAAAGGTCACTGTCATATCCTTCAGAGTTATTGTCCTGATATACATGCTGAAACTTCCTTAAGTTTTGTCTATAAGTGTATATATAAATGGGAAATTAGATGGCGTCTAGTTTTGGCGTCTATTTTGACGGGAGGTGCGTTCTTTATATATATTCTACCCTATGTATATATATAAACTGGGCATCTACCACTGTACACAACTGAGGGGGCAATGTAGATTAGGGTAGATAAAGAAGTCTCCACCACAGTGGTTGGCTCGAGGATGGTGCCAAACAATGGCAGAAGAGAGTTCACTTAGTAAACGGAAGTCATCTTTGATGCATTATCAATCTTTTGGAGTGCTGAGAATTTTCTACTTTATTTCCCAGGTCTTCATGTCTTCTTATTCCCATTCTCCTATTGATTTTCTTGGTATTTGTCGATATAAATGTTTTGATCAATTCTCTTTATATCGCCTGCTTATTATATTATTTGTTATTCTTTTTGTGCTGATATTTTCACCTGGTATACTGACCTTTAATGGCTTTAGGTTTTTCCGTCTATCAAGGCACCAGTTTACAATTTTTATTCTTTGGATTTTGTCAAATTCGAGAGACATGTTTCATTTTCACCACTAAGTCAGCATCGTTCCAGCTGGACTAGTTACTCGCGTGTCCTACTGCTAGACCTAGTATTCTACATCACTGCTGATGAGATATCGGAGCTCACATCCCCAATTCTTCACGTCTTCCAAAGCTCACCGAGATTGACTTGTGTGAACCCTATTCACATTCATCATATTTGCCAGAATTCAGGTTGGATTCAGTTGACTATATTTTGGGACACAATTGGAAAGACTTGAAGCAGTCTTCGTCCTACAGACAGAATTCCTTGGATTGAAGACAATCCCGCTGTCTCCCCAGGTCCTCCCTTTGTACTCGCTGAATCTAAGTCGGAATCGATGTTCTAGAAAGACAATGGGAGTGGCCTCGGGGCACATTCTCCCTATTTCAGACACAGAATTCCTAGGATTAAAGAGAATTCCGTTTGTCCACCTAGCAAGCCCGTCGTCCTCCTCTTTAAAAGAAGCTTTCGGCAAGGTGAACAGTTCTATTTCGGGTCGGATGCAATCTCACTCTTGAAGAAATCTCAGACTTTTCATTACCTAGGATGAGTTCATCTGATAATGTCGACCTTCAAGAAGCCCGCCGCGCTGTGCGCTATCACCTGTGGATCTAAGCTACAAATTGGAAGATCTTAGAATGTAGAGAGTGTCTTGCGGAAAGTTTTCTATAAATGACTTCTCCCTACCGATATATGTTAAAGTTTTACAAAATTAATTCAATTTGACTCTTGTTAGTATTAAAAAATAGATTATTAGTATTTATCAAATTGAAAATTAAAACTAGTTTTAGATGAACGATTTAAAAATTATAATATAGGGGAATATAAAGTTCAATATATTCAGACAAAGCCATATCCATCAAGGAATTTGTCACCATATATATCGGAGCTTTGTAGAATAGCTAAGAACCTAAAGGTAAATATATTAGAGAATTTCTTTGTGTAAAAATTGTATACAAAACGTATTAGGAAGAAAGATACGCCTATTTAAAAATTTAGACATCTGTTTTGACAGATAAAAGTATGTAATTAATGTGTAATTAAAGATATGTAATGATGTAATTGAAAGATGTAATTAAAGATACAAGTATGTACAGTGTAGATGGCGAAGGTTAATTCTCCGCAAAAGACACTTGAGATGCCAGTGTAGATCTTTTTAAATTACGTAGGTACCATTTTTGAGCCGTTCGTCCAGTCTGTGATAGCCTGATGTCCGTGCTATGACATCGGCCAGTTCTGATGTTGTGGCGAGGTAGCTGCTACACACATGTATCTAGGTTTCTGAGAACTCTAGGAAACAAGGAGTTTTACTTACAGTTTTCTCGTTGGCGACTGGGGACACTTGAGATGCCAATGCAGATCTTTGAGCAGCTCGTCTAGTATGGGGTTGGGACAATGTCAGCTTGATAGCATTGGCTGTAACATCCCAAGTCGGCCGGTTCTGTTGTAGATGCTGTCAGGGACATGACAGTTTAGATGCCAGACACACCTATTTCTGTAAGTGTCCGAGATTAGGACACCTCGATCTAATGGACATCTTTTATTTGCACAACGGTGACATTCCCGTCACAACACGGAGAACCTGACGGGTGATAGGCACTGAAGACAATAAAGCTTTTCATTTGGCTGAGTTGGAGGCCTTTAAAATAATTATATTTTCAGGGTGTCAAGAATCTTTTATATTTTTAGGTAAAAAAAAGGCGATGCTCACACAGAAGTTTCGGTAGTTACGCGTCATTAATACGGAACAGAAAATGAAGGAATGTGAGGAGAGTAGAAAAAATAAAGAGAGAAATTAGATTCTTTCAAACATTTAATAAGCTTTGAGAGATTGCGAAGTACAGAAAGAGAACTGGGTCAAAGACAGAGATGACCCACCTCGATACGAGAAATACGAGAAGTTGGGACCTGCTGAATTAAATTTGCATATTTAGGTGGAGGGATTTTGTCCGCGGCGGTCTGCCTCGCTGACTTCCTCGGCAGATTCCTCTTCACGGGGGGAGCATGTAAACAATTTATCTACCCTCCAGCCCTACTAAATATTATCAAAGGAACAAAATCGTGAGGCTAAGAAATTCCTGTAAGGTTTTTTTTTTTAGCCGAGAATTGGAGCACACATTTCTGCCCTTCAATAGGAGTTGTTGTTTCTTATCCCCTTGAGTAAAGATTACACGAATTCCATTAGTTCATGATCTCATGGAATGGGGTATATGTGTGCAGCTTTCATTGATCAGGGCACCATGGCACACTTTGGTGAAAGTCTGACTTTGCCTGTAATTTGAGGCCGTTCCTAACATATAAGCCTTTGCTCCTGACTCTAACATGAGTACAGACACAGCTCCTCCGTATTCCTGAAGTGGGACCATTGCTGAGGTCTATCAACCCGGTCAGTTGAACTCAGGATTTTTAAAGAGGGAGTGTGGTTACAGCATCAAGTCTACCAGAACAAGACTTGATCGTGTAGAAGGTTTACTGTACCTCCCAACACAGGCCAGTTACAGAGGGGTAAGCATGGAAGGCCTTCAATAGGAGTAAAAAAGAGAACTCCTGTAGAAGAGTGCCAGAAATACTCGAAAGCTCGGCTAAATAAGAACCTTACAAGAAATTCTTTGTCTCACGATGTTGTGATAATTTACTGCTCCAGACGATTATCCAACTTGTGATATGCAAAATGGTTTGTTAACTTGCATAATCGGACGTCGGAAGATGGTTATGATAGTAAACTAGCAATATATGATATCTTCAACTCTACCCCCACTACTTCTAATCTCCTTTGTTATAAAGACCTATATATATTGTAACAAAGTATATTTATTAATTTTATTAACACAGAGTGGTCATTTTTATGTTTATATTTTGCTACTCTGTAAATTTCCCTCGTGGCTTATCTTTTGTTTACCATTCATAGTTTGTTCTTGCCTGAAATAAATTTCTGTCTCATCCCGAAGTTGGTCTTCTCTAATTTTCCACGTGGCAATATATTATAGATTGGCCAAACATCCACCCTGGCTGAACCCTAAGTAAACTATTACAGCTTCACCTGATATATCTCTGTCGATTTTAATTATCTTTGGTGTAAACTATTATTAAAATGTGTGGATTACTTAATTCCATAATGTGTAGCCTACATAATAACGTTTTTTCATAATCAATAATTCTTTAATAATAAAGATGAAAAGTTTGTCTTTCATACGCTTTCATAAAATTTGACCAGAGGTCGGCAAACAGCCGCTCGCGAGTCACATGCGGCTCTTTGGATGTGAAGCTCTTTATATAGTTCTATACGTAAATATTATTTATACTATTTATTGTTGGCAAGAAAAAAAATTGTGGCTCTTTAAAAACTTAGAAATTTCGTGAATTGTAATTTTTGACTCTTCTGACTCAAAACCCCTGACCTAGACGGATGTTGAAACTGTATAGGCCAGGAAGGTAATAGGTAGGTTTACTTTAAAACGATAAAATACTGTGTGTGACGTAATTGGAGACAGATATATTCGGATTGCAAAAACAGTAGTCGACATTATGTTTTAAAGCGCTTCCAATGTTTACCTATATCAATGTTTCTTGTCAATGGCTTTTATTTACGTAGAAAATGAAGAAATAAAAAGATGACAAAACAATTTATTTTGTTCAAAACAAATCCAACAAATGTTTACACAATGAGAGAAATTGTAAAAATATATTGAGAATCTTCTGAGATGTATTTCTCACTCTGCTGATAATAAACATTCTATGTTACAATGTAGTGATTTATATTTTACTTGTATCGCAGTAATAAGTTGTGTTTTTTTATTTGAAAACGTGGTAGATTGACTTCATTTGTTATAAGGTAGAACACCCTTTTTAACACCGTTTCTTATAAGCAATGTAGGCACAGAAACAGTACATTCCATATATTCATATAGTACACATATATCGAGTACTTCAAATTAAAGATACTTCGGCCAGTAAATCTTTTTTATTGTCTCGACAAAAATCTTTTGTCCTCGTCAGGAGCAAACAAAAATCAAAACATTTGGCGTTAAAAATTATTCCATGACTGCAAGGGCGTTCTCACGCGATACAGGGTGATCCAAAAGTCCCGCACAACTTTAAAAATTAATAACTCCGCGAATATTTGCGCTAGAGCAATGCGGTAAACACCATTGTGTTCAGGATTCAATGGGATTTTTTATGGCAAATAATGAAAATTTCGAAATTGATTTTAGTTACAACTTTATTCGCTAGATGGCGCTCTACCAGAATCAGAGATTCAGCGGCCAAATTGTTTGATAAATTGAAAAATATAACTGAACGACACGTATTTTTACTTTTTGAATACCAGGAAAGGACCCTAATAATATCAAATGATAAATTAATAAAACACCATTTCGCCAAAAGTTAGAAGAATTGGTTGACGATTTTTAAATACAATCTGAGATATGTAAAATGGGTATATGCAAATTAAAACATGTAGCAAAAAATATTTATATTTTAGATGGAGTTTTGTGAAATAAATTGAATGTTTGAAAATAACTACTGATATCAATACACGATTTTTGAAATGTTAATATAGTACCAAAAATTATGATGGCACTACTAATAGGATTTCGTGCTATAAGGAATTTATAGTTTCTTGACTAATTGTCGACACTTGACTATTTAACTGGATATTTGTCATGATCCAAAAATGAAATATAAAGGGGAGTGACAAAATATATTTGTGGTACTTTATTCCAAATATCCTTTGGGTTTGTCAAATGTTATCATTGTTTATTATACTGCACATAATTTTGAAAATGTATCCCCTCAAAAAAAATCATTTTTAAATCGACCTTTTGCGTTGAAAAACGTGGTAGTAAAATCATTTTGTATTATTTTTTGCGCAAAATATCTAAAGTTGGGGGGGATAGAGAGATTATTCCTTATGCTATTTCTTCTAATGAGCGAATAGCGATAAAGTAAACATAAGGGGTAAAATTGTGTATACCAGTGTAATTCGAGAAGTTATAACACTTTGGCCTGCACGACATAATATAAAAAGTGGGCAAATGACAAACAAAAAAATTACTGTTTACAGAAAAAAAAGAGTCAAGATGTGAGGACAGCATTTATTATTCCCATAACCTAAAACAAAGAGCTGCAAAATATAACACATGAGGTAACTGCCTTCTTTCTTGTATTAGGTCACAATCCTTGCTCAATGTGGCGCCCTTCATTCTCAAACACCACCTGCAGACGATAGATGACAGAATGGTCACAATTAAATAGTTGAAATTTATAAAACGTGCCATCTGATAGAAGCCTTCAACATGGCCAATGTGGTAGGCCGGCATCGATAAAAACGCGACTTAATGTACCCCCATAACCGAAATTGTAAGGCGTCAAGTCTGGTGATATTGGAGGCCACTGGTATATAAAGTGGCGACTTATCAACGAATTCCACCGAACGTATCATTCAGCAATTGTTTGGCACCGCGGGAGATATGAGGAGGTCCTCCATCTTGCATGAATGTTATTTCGCTTAGTGCTTGTCTGTCCTGCAATATGGGAATAACCTTTTCTCTCAAAAGTTGAACATAAGGTTCACCAGTTACGAAAACGGTTTTAAAAGTTCTTCCATTGATTTTTTCAAAGAAAAATGGCCCAATAATAAAAGAAGAAGTGAACCCACACAAGACTGTAACTCTGTGCTGATGAAGTGGTATTTCTGTACAAATCCTAGGGTTTTCTGTTGCCAAAATGAGACAGTTTTGAATGTTAAATTCTCCCTTTAGATAAAAGTGAGCATCATCTGTTCTTAGAACATTTGACAGCCAGTTTTCATCAATATCAATTTGCCGGAAAACCCATGCAACGAATTCTTGACGCTTCTCAAAATCGCTGACTTTCAACTCGTGAAAACTTTGAATTTTGTTAGGATATTTTTATAGAAAAATTATAAATGTGTGTTCTCTCCGAACTGTTCCATACGAAATCCCCGTTTGTCGAGAAACTTGTCTAGCACTTACTTCTCCATACGGGAATAACGTTTCAATAGCTTCAGCATTCTGCAAAACCGTAACAGCCACTGACTTGCATGTCGATGGTCTTCCACTCCGAGGGTTTGCTTCCAGAGATCCAGTTTCCTCAAAACTTTTAATCAATCGCTTTAGAGAGTAGCAACTCATTGGTCCTTTACCGCTTCGAATATCTTTAAAGGAACGAAACGCTCGTAAAGCTTCAGTGGCAGATTCTGAATCACAATTTAAAAAATTCACCAAGAGTACTTTATCCTGTAGTGACGGCATTCCAAGTGGAAGGGGAGAAGTTCGACCACACCTCCTTGCGGTCCCCCCTGGACCCTTGGTATATTTGACCAAATTCTGGTTCGTTTCCAAGATGACTAACGTTGCAACGGCATCATTTTCAAATGAAGAGCAAAACTGATATCTCCAGTAATGCTACCGCGTCCGGGGTAACCGCCGCGTCAGGAGCTGCAGCTCGAGCTCATGATGAGAAATCTACTACGAGGACACAATTCAATCTACTACAACTCAATATAAATGGTACCCAGAGGAAAATAAAGAGCTGACTTGTCTTCTCTGTGACAACAATGTACATATTAATTGTCCTCAGGAGACAAAATTGAATCAGAATCTGAGATTCAATATCAAAGATTATACAACACTACGAATGGACAGACCGGGAAAATTCGGAGGAGGACTTGCCGTTTTGATTAAAACCCTAGAAATCAAATTTAAGGAAATCGCCTATAATCAGAGTAAGCCTAGAGAAGGCACGACAGAAGCTCAGGCAATAGAAATCTATCTTACAGGTAAAACAATTCCAATCATAAATGTTTATCACCACGATAATATTAGCATCAATACAGGCCTGATAGAGACATTAAGTGAAGCGTCTTCGGATATCGCAATCATACTTGGTGATTTTAACGCCGAAAGACCAACTTGGGGATCACCTGTCTAGGATTACAAAGGTAAGCAGGTTGAGGACATGCTAACCGACCTCGACCTTACGCCGTTAAATAACGAAAAGAACACCTATCTATCCAAGTCCACAGGCACAGAATCCGCAATAGACATCACAGCGATAAATTACAACATCGCACCCACAACACAATGGAAAATTCTGAAAAGTGCAATCAGTGACCACAGACCAATTTTAACAACCCTAAAATTCAAAATTGAGAATTTCCAACAGAATAAAAGAACACTGGAAAATATTTCACAGAAAAGCTTGAAGAACTGTGCAACGAAGAATTAAATCACAGAACAATTGACAAAAAAATGGAAAAATTATCTTCGAACATATCCAAAGCTGCAAAAGTATCGATACCTAGAGGTAGACGTAAAGACCTGTGAATACTTTACTGGAAGGACCACAATATCGAGGCAATGATTGCAGAAAGAGACAATAAAAATGAACTTCTTAAAACAAATAAAACAGAAGAAATCATAAAGGAACTCATTGAAATTAGTCACAAAATAGAACAAGAAATTTGGATATCCAAACAAGAAAAATGGGCAGAATTCTGCGAAAAAAATGGATCCAAAAATGGAAAGCCATCACTGGAATATAATTAGTGTTATAAAACAATCAAAAAACCAATACTAATCCTCCAATACTCTAACCGATATGAACAGCGAGAACGAACAAACAGATGGCTGACATAATTGCTGAATATCTTTCAAGCACTTCCAGACTCAGCTATAGGAATGAAGGCAGGACTCTAAAAAATAATATAAACAAGTTAGTTAAAAAAGCAAGAAATTACCATCAACAAGATATTTACTCGAGAGACTTAACACTGAACGAGCTAAATTCATCAATAGGAAAGTTAAATCCAAGATGTCACCTGGAGATGCTCTAATCTTTGGTCAAATGATTAAACACTTTGGAGACGAAGCTAAAAATCAACTCCTACGAATACTGAACATTTCATGGCAAACTGGTAAACTACCAAAGAATTGGAAGATATCAATTATAGTGCCAATACTGAAACCAAACAATGATGCTAAGGAATGCAAGAACTATCGGCCAATTGCTCTTACCAGCATACTTTGTAAAATAACAGAATGAATTATCCACTCTAGGCTCATAGTCTGGCTCACTAACAATAATAAAATAAACTTCTACCAAACTGCCTAAAGATCCAGACACTGTACAACTGATAAACTGTTCTACTTCTGTCAATCAATAATAGATTTCTAGGAAAAACCGCCAAAGAAGACAACGGCCGTATTCCTGGATATGACCTGAGCTTTTGATCGAGTGTAGAAATTATTTGAAAGGCTGCACAACATCGAAGTAAGGAGGAAAAACCTTAATCTGGATTGCAGACTTCTTAAGAGGAAGAAGGATAAAGGTTCGGGTCAATGGAACATTTTCCAAGGACCGAAGAACATGGGCTGGTGTACCTCAGGGATCTGTGCTCAGTCCTCTACTCTCGTCAAGTTTGAGCTCTTCTACGTCTAATTACGACACAACAAAAGTGGCGACGAGGATGCGCGATCTACAGAGCCAGTAAAAAGCTGAGGAAAACGGCGTCTATGCAAGTATAACAACTACATCTTTTAAACAAATCTGACTCTCGGATTATGAAGAGGAAAAATAGGAAAATGGGTTAAGATTACATCTTTTAAACTATCTGGATCAAGAAAACAAAGGAGTAGATAAGATCAGCATGACAAGTTCAAAGTTAATAGTACCTTTTAGATGCTATAGCCCAGTGGAGGACACTTCGATCTTTTTGTACAAAAATTTGAGGCTTTCTTTTTGGCATCTGAAGGAGGAGATTAAAGTGCTGATTTTTACCTCGCTACCAGATTCTGAAACTTTGAAGCAGGGAAACGACATTTTCTTCCTGGTCTAATGAAAGATCAACCCTATGATACTATCATTCAAAGAATTAAGCTGCATTTGGATCCAAAGAAGAAAGTGATACCACAGCGATGCATATTTTTAAAGAGAATTCAACAGGAAGGAGAATAATTTCGGAATATCTTGGAGAATTGAAACATTTAGCAATAAATTGTAATTTCGGCGATATGCTGGGAACCATAATGCGAGACCGTTTTGTGGCTGGAATCAAGTTGGAAAGCCTGCAAAAGAAGCTACTACAAGAAAACGACGATGTCACCCTGGATAAAGTTTGCAGTGGCGATCTCGTTCGAACTGGCGCAGATAAATACAAGAGAATTACAAGTTAAATTAGTGGCCAAGATATCCCCTGTGAATGGAAATAATAAAAAGGGTGAGTACAATAATAGTATGGTGCAGCATAGGCCTTTCAGGCAAAGGGGAGAAATAATGTGTTATAGATGTGGTGAAAGACATTCACACGTGACCTCTGTTTGCCCTAATAGAACAAAGACTTGTTTTAAAATGTAAAAAACTGGGTCATTTAAGTAGGGTCTGGAAAGCTAGTAAAAAAATGTGGGGATGTAAATTTGTACAAGAGGACTCTATATATTCTGTACAGGGCGAAACTGATGCCACAATAAATTTAACAGTAGATGAATATTCTTTGTGCTTTACATTAGATACAGGAAGTCCAGTTACGTTAATACCTAAAGATATTTATAAGATTTATTGGCAAGGTAAAAATTATTTCCAACAAATTTAAGATTAAAATCCTTTTGTGGTAAATCAATAGAGATTATAGGGCAAATAAATGTTTTTGTAAAAGAAGCCAACCAATATTTATGATTAATAGTTGTAAATGAAAAATCCAGGTGATTTTGTTAGAAAGAGAATGACATAAACAGTTAAAAATTGATTATTCTAGATTGTTTAGCACTAAAAATTCAAATAATGAATCTAATAGAAATAGTTTGATTGATAGATATGCAGATTTGTTTAACAAAGATTTGGGCTGTCTCTAAAGGATGTTAAAATAAATTTTAATTAAAAAAAAAGGATGTGACTCCTGTGTTTTTTAAGGCCAGAAGTTTACCTTTCTCTCTAAAAAACAAAGTAGAGAATGAAATTGATCGTTTAGTGAATTCTTGCATTTTATAACCTATAGTTCATGCATATTGGACCGCTCCAATAGTAACAGTATTAAAAAAGGATGGTAGTGTAAGGATATGTGGTGACTTTAGATGTACAGCTAATAAAGCAATAGAATTAGATAGGTATCCCCTTCCATCGATCGATGAGATCTTTTTAAAATTATCTAGAAGCACCGTATTTTCGACTCTAGACCTATCACAGGCTTACTTACAAGTAATGTTAGCGGAAGAAGCCAAAGCTGTTGTTGATATAAACACAACAAAGAGGTTGTTTTCTTATAAAAGACTACCATATGACGTAGCGGTAGCACCAAATAAATTTCAGAGGATTATGGAAGGCCTATTTTCTGATTTGCCAGGTGTGGCCTGCTACATAGATGATATTTTGGTTGCAGGAAAATACTTTGAAGATCATGAACAAAAGTTGGATCTAGTGTTTAGATGATTGCTAGAAAAAGGTTTAAAGTTAAACAGATATAAATGTAAATTTAAAAAGAAATCGGTGGAATATTTAGGGTTTAAAATGGATAAATATGGACTGCCTCCCTTAGAAAATAAATTTAAAGCAGTGATAGAGGCGCCTGAACCTAAAGAATGTTTCGCAATTGAGATCTTTCATAGGACTTTTAATTTATTATTATAGATTCATAAAGAATATAGCAAACATTTTAGCGCTATTCTATCAACCTTTGAATAAAAATTGTAGATGGAATTGGACGAAAAAATATCGATTGTTATTTTTAAAATGTAAATCATTATTAATAGACTATGGACTAGGCGTAATTCTGAGTCATAGAAATGATAAAAAGGAAGAATGCCCTATAGATTTTGCTTCTAGAACATTAACTGAAGCGGAAAAACGTTTCTCTCAACTAGAAAAGAAAGCGTTGAGCATAACTTTTGGCGTTGAGAAATCCAGACAATACTTACTGGGACGAAAAATTGTATTGGTCACAGACAACCGACCCTTAATTCATATATTTTCACCTCATAAACCAATTCCCATATGTGCATCATCCAGAATTAAAAGATGGTCCTTAAAATTAGCTGCATTTAATTATACTGTGGAATTTCGAAAACTAGTGATAATTCCAATGTTGACGCATTGTCACGTCTTCCTTTAGAATCGAGTGTCAGGGAGTCTCTTGATGAAGACCAGGTACTTCTTCTTAGGAAGTCGAATGAGGTACCGTTCTCTTTTATGGAGGTGGCTAATGAGACGCCCCAAGATAAAATACTGTCTATAGTATTAAGGAATGTTAGAGAAGGCAACTGTGTGTGAAAATTCACAAGGGTACCGAAATAAAACCCACTAGCTCCTCATTATAAGATCAATGAGAAATTAAGTTTGGAGTTTGGTTGTCTTCAATGGCGTGAAAGAGTGGTAATTCCCCAAAAATTAGGATCTTTAATTTTAAATGACTTGCATGAAATACACATGGGGATTGTTAAAATGAAGATGATTGCCAGACGGTATTTTCTGGTGGCCAGGCATAGACAGTAACATTGAGGAATTAACTAGAGAATGTAGAGTATGCTAAGAATCGGCAAGCATGCCCCCGGCTACCATCTCGGAATGGACTTGGCCCGAAAAACCGTGGCATCGACTTCATCTTGATCTAGCGGGTCCGTTCATGAGTAGAATGTTTTTGGTTCTCGTGGACGCATACTCAAAGTGTATAGAATTTTTTTATCATCAAAGATATTACCAGAAAAAACGATTATAAGTCATCTTAGAGAAATTCTCGCCAGAATTGGATTGCCCTAATTTTTTGTTACAGATAACGGAAGACAGTTTGTCTCCGGTGAATTCGAGCAATTTACCAAAATGAATGGTATACGGCACACTAAGACCAGTCCGTATAATCCAAGTACACATGGTTTAGCTGAGAGATATGTAAGAGAGTTTAAAAACCTTTTGAGAAAGAATAATGGGAAGGATGATTTAGAGACGAATCTACAAAGTTTCCTATTTGCTCATAGAGCATCCCCCCAAACTGTAATAAAGGAATTCCCCGGCGGAACTGCTAATGAAGAGAAGTTTAAGATCAAGATTCTCGAATTTAATACCAAGATGGGAAATCCGCGAGAGGTATTTCATGAGGCCGTAAGAAGGCAGGAGCAGTTTACTACAGGTTGCGAGGTTTATTTCCGCAACTATGCAACTGGACCTAAACGGTAAAAAGGTACCATTTTGGGATTATTGAGCTACCGTCACTACCTTATAAGTTGCGAGGGCGTCGTGTATAAGTGAAACATCAATCAATTGCGACCTGTGAGAAAGAAACAAGTGGAGACAAGAAATTTGATACTTCCTCGAACATCAGGAGAGAAGCCAGTAGGTGGAAGTCAGAAATAAAGTGAAGAGGAGGTTCCAGAGGTTACATCAGGAAACAAGGAGGAGACTGCTTCTGTGCACGTACCCTCTTGCACTCCTATACCAGGGCCTGTTGCTGTGCACGTGCCCTCTTGCACTCTAAACCGGAGGCTGCCGCTGTGCAAGTGCCCGTCCGCAGTTCTAGACCTCAGAGAGCCAGGAAACCCCTAGACCGACTGGAGTATTATTAAGGGGAGAGATGTTTTGTGTATGTAAATAGACGAAGATTATTTGCATTCTTTAAAGTCTCATTATTTAAGAATATATGTGTATATAAATTGGACATTTTTTGTTGGCCAAACGAAAAGAATCTGAGGCTCTTTATTGGACACGACAAAAACAAAAACGGCATTCCAGAGTAAAATAAATCATCAGAGATAGATAAATATTTTTCAAATGAATTAAAATAAATATAATCGATACTGAGAGAGAGTTGAATTTAAAAATATAGAAAACTAGCGGACGTACCCGGCTTCGCCCGGGTTTTACCCGAGTAAAGGTTTGTCTAACGAATCTCTCGATAAAGTGAACATTTTTTCCCGGTCCCTTGAAAAATACTCGATAAGTTGAATAAAATCAATATTAATTGGTTCCCTCGGTAATTGGAAGTTAAAGGAATAGTATCTTGCCTTGGAATTGTATCATTATTCTTGTATGGATGTACCCGGCTTCGCCCGGGTTTTACCCGAGTAAAGGTTTGTTTAACGAATCTCTCGATAAAGTGAACATTTTTTCTCCGGTCCCTTGAAAAATACTCGATAAGTTGAATAAAATCAATATTAATTGGTTCCCTCGGTAATTGGAAGTTAAAAGAATAGTATCTTGCCTTGGAATTGTATCATTATTCTTGTCTCAAATAAATTGCCGTGTCATCCTGAATTTTTTCTTTCCTAATTTTCTACATTACAAAATCATCGTATCATCATGATAATATTTAGAGCAGATTGTTGAATTATAACAGATAAATTAGAATATTTATCTTGATTATTTCTAGGCGAAAAGTTATTTAAGAAATTTTATTTGCTAGAAACCTTCCCAGTACTATACTAAATAACTTCCCAAAGTTTCATGGCGTTCCAATGAGTGGTTTGGTCAGGCATAAAGGACAAACAGACACACACACACACATACATTCATTTTTATATATATAGATTATTATTTTCGAAATATAAATATCTGAGAGGATTCCAGCAAACCGCATCTGAAATATCAGGTTTTTTTTTGCTACATGTTTTAATTTGCATATACCTATTTTACATATCTCAGATTGTATTAAAAAATCGTTAACCATTTCTTCTAACTTTTGGCGAAATGGTGTTTTATTAATTTATCATTTGATATTATTAGAGTTCTTTCCTGGTATTCAAAAAGTAAAAATACGTGTCGTTCAGTTATATTTTTCAATTTATCAAACAATTTGGCCGCTGAATCGCTGATTCTGGTAGGGCGCCATCTAGCAAATAAAGTTGTAACTAAAATCAATTTCGGATTTTTCATTATTTGCCATAAAAAATCCCATTGCATCCTGAACACAATGGTGTTTACCGCATTGCTCTAGCGCAAATATTCGCGGAGTTATTAATTTTTAAAGTTGTGCGGGACTTTTGGATCACCCTGTATATCGAGAAAACCCAACACTCTAGGCGATTTAAGACTACACTACGGAGGCCAATAAATTCCAGTTTTGAAGATCATTTGTTGGTTGGAAGTTTGTTTGGAAAATATATATATGGCTGAATAAACCAATTGTTGTCAATGTGCTGTCACTCTGAGGACAGATAGTCACTGAAATAATTGGTTAATGTAACCATATAATGTTCTATAAATGCTAGCTTTTTAAACAAGAATTGGCTGTTTGTAATTAACTGTCAAACCTATAAATTGAAGTTTATATCGTGAATTGATATTCAAAATACCAAATAAATAAATATAACCAAATAATTACCTGACTAATACAAAACAAGTTGCTTGCGCAATAAAGACCAATACATTAAGTTTAATAGATTCTGCAGGATGTATATTTCAAGGCGAAAGTGTTGACTGTACATATTTCAAGCTACTATTTCTAATTGCTATATGCAAAATTTGACATCGAACGTTTAATTTTCATGATTCCTAATGTTCAATTGTGTTAGTTGTATATAATGTAATATATACACGCAATTATCCTAATTGTGGATATGGCGTGTCTCTCCCAACTGTTAAATAAATAATTAAATACTATAATTCAAAACTAAGCCGTATAACCTTATTTGATAATTAGGTCTTATATGCGATCAACACACAAGAAGTTCTAGCATCAGTTTATTAATAGGTATCACCAAATATAGGAAGCTTGGTTATTATTGTTACGTTGAAATTAGGGAAAGACAAACTTCAGGATGACACGGCAATTCTTTTTTTTTGGGGTAAGAACAAATTTATAAAATACTAGAGAGGTAATGAGGCAAGTTTACAGAGTAGCAAAGTATAAATATCAAGAATTAATAATCTGTTTAAAAAAATAATAAGTATTTCGATACAATATTGTCACGTAGGAAATTAGAAAAGACAAACTTCAGGATGACACGTAATTTATTTAAGGCAAGAACAACATTTATAAAATACCAGAGAGGTAATGAGGGAAGTTTACAGAGTAGCAATATATAAATATTAAAATTAATAATCTGTTCAAAAAATAGTAAATATTTTGCTACATACCTCCTTCACTATGGGAGCTGTGGCTCACAGCTTGCAATTATTGTAGTTACTGACATGGATCTGACGTGCTTCTGCCAAGGATTCCCTCGTAGTCTTGGAACTTTTTCCCGAGTAGCTTTGCGTCCTTTCTCTTGCGGCGTGAAGAGCGGCGTTGTCGTCGTATCGTCAATAGGGACATCGTCATCTTGGAGGGAAGTCTTGGCTTTGACGGTGGAATTCTGGAGCCTGTCTCTGAAAATGTAGATCACAGTACCCAAGGTCTTCTAGGCGATCTTCAACTTGTCTTCCCTAATCTACTCAGCATCTCCACCAAAATGTCACATAGGAAATTAGAAAAGACAAACATCAAGATGACACGTAATTTATTTAAGGCAAAGAACAACATTTATAATATACCAGAGAGGCAACGAGGGAAGTTTTCAGAGTAGCAAATATAAATATCAAAATAAATAACTTGTTAATAAAATAATAAGTATTTCTAGCGAAATATTGTAGCTAGAATATGAATAGGTTTTGTATCGCCACTGATACTACTGGTAAAAATAATATTCAATAAACTATATTTTGGTTAACACACAATATATTGCATATGGGCAAACATTCACTTGGGAATGGGCTTCAAATAAAAAAAAGGAGGATTTATTTTCTGATTTTACTTTATAACTATCAATTCTGTTCACACTCTTTGCCAAGATAAGGTTATCAGTGATTTTAAAATAAAATATTTTGACTACGGACGGTAGAAATCAAGGGCAAAACTTATCAACCAAAGCTTCCCCCATCAGTGGGGCAGAAAACTCCATTCTTCCTCGCATCTTAGCATAACAATCGTCCATTATTTGTCGATTTACTGCTCGAATTATTCTCTATTTAACGAACTCCGTTTCAACGATTTCTCTGATTTAACGCTATCAGTCCCGACACCGAAAGACATTAAAGCAAACTCCTGTAAAACAAATTAATCCCTATGACAAATATCCATAAATTTTCATTATCTTTGACAGAAAGAATCAGATGGATTGCATCATTATTATTATTAATATTTAGCAATCAATTCCTTTCTAACCTAGGTGTATCAAAATCTACTTTTATTTATTATTTCAATTTGTATTTATACTTTTCTCAAACTATATTGTTTGCTTCCTTTATATTTAATGATCTTGACGTGAAAATTCAACATTTTCATTACTTTTAATCTGCCTTGATTCATGGTTCAATATTCTACTGGTTGGTTATTCTAGTGTTATACTTATTATCTGAATCCAAGATTATCTGAATTATAAAAGGAGCTGACCTTGAGAGTTCTTGGCCCTCTCTAGACCACATTCTAGTGCAATTCAAATAAACCCAGTAGACCAATGTATAAACACTAGACTAATCACTACTTCACTAGAGTCTTCCATAATATAAACCCGGTCTCCTCTCATCAGAGACTCTGTCATGTCAGGCCAAGTCATGAGAAGTCTTTCAACACAAACCTTTAATAAGAGACCACCTTCAGGAGAGACCGGTCTTTCATGGGAGGCTTTACTGTACTCTTAGTTCTCTTCAGGGTAAGATCATAGCTATTTTGTCAGCATTTCTTTCCTCCTTGTTGCTATCATCAAACACAACAATTACCTTTCACTGTGGTTTAGGGTTGTTATGTAGTCTCTCTTCACAGATTGTGTGATCCCAACGACTTGCCGGCGACTCCTCCAAAACAATGAGGGGTCTCCTCCTCGCACCACTGTTCAAAGCGTCATGGCGTTGTCAAATATAGACCATAAACAATCTGTTGAAATATATATCGGGGTGAAATTTATTTTAAATTCTAACATTTACAATAAATTACATTCACACACTGAATAAAACTATCAAACATGATGTAGCACTATCAATGTGTTTTATCGATTTAGAGATGGTTTCTATACATCCCGGATTAATCTTGTATTTCAAACTGAACAAATGACTTCGATTCGACCGGGTATGTGGTCCGGTCACGAAACTATGACTTCTTCAAACCTAATTCTATGTAATTACGTTTCATTTAGTCGGTCAAATAATGATGCAACGTGGACCGAATATGCAAATTATCCCGTTAACGGACTAATTTATAGTAGTGATTCCATCCAGACCTACAACCTTCTATGGTATTAACATGTTCCATCCAGGTTGGTCAAATATAATGGAAACTGAGAGACCAAACACTTCTCTATTCATATCTTTGAAATGCAGGATTAATCCGGGATGTATAAAAACCATCTTTAAATCGATAAAACATAGTGCTACATCATGTTTGATACGCATAGTTTGTTAAATTACATATCAATTTAAAATTTCAGTTGTAAATATCCACGCTGTATGTTTTTGTAAATATTTCTTGTAGGATATAGTCGATGTTTTATTAAGCCCGTTGAAGAGCGATTATCGCTTGAAAGCAAGCGTTTTGAAAAAATATATAAACTCATTGTGAGAAAATATTTTGTAATTTTAAAACAAATATGGTCTTTTGTTCGATTTAATAATCCAGGAAAATCTTCTCTTAAATGTCGATATATTTGTCTCCCCAGTTTATATATGCTCCACAGACATGTGAAGAGCCACATCAACAAGTCGTTAAACAGAACAGGACACGTTCAATTGACATTTGTCACTGGGTAGGTAGCTATGCCGGCCAGCTGGTGCGGACATATGGAAATAAGGCGCGGACTAAGCCCCGTTATTAATGGCTTGCGGACCATCAATTGGGATTTGTGCTGCATCCCCGAACTTCTGGGCTTTCATGGACTCCTCCCTCGTCTCGTAAACTTGTTCCTTCTTAGCGTTGGTGAATGTGTGTGAATGATGCATTTTAGAACTATGCGAATTTGCGTGTTGCATAACAAATATTGATATTTCGTTCAAGAACCCATGTTTTTTTTTTCTAAATGACTCGAGAGATTGGTACGTACGTAAGGTAGAAGTGTTTAGCAATATATAAGGTTTATTTTAAAGGACTATATCAAGATATTGACGTCAGCTTTCGAGTATAGAAGCTCTATCTCAGACGTTTATCTGCACAACATTTATATGGCTAAAATGGCTTCCAAATGCACAACAACAAAAAGGCTTTGTTCCGGCTTAGCCTCGTTCCGGAGTCCAACAGCAGCATGAGGCAAACGCGCTACATAGTTTGAGAAAGGATATTGAAGCCTTATATTGTTATGTGCACTGTATTATAATAGTTGAAAGCCATTTTAGACGTAAGTGTTTAATAAAGGAAAATATGCTTGAAAGCGGACGTTACTATTTTGTGAATCCTTTTTTTTTTGCTTATCCTTAGTACACGTGGTACAGGCCATGATAAACATAGTGGGTAGAAGTAGGCGACTGATTTTACTGTAAGTGCACCACATGTCTACACATGTGAAAAGCATTTCGACTTTGCACTTACAAATGTGCCAGAGCCCCGTTTGGTTACTTGCACTCGCAATTTGTACAAAGTAAAATTGAATCCTTTACAAAGAGAAGAACGTTATTGCAGAGAGTAAATTAGACTTTGCATCAATTTAACATTCGATGAAATTGGCAGACTTCATGCCTTTCTCTAAACCTACTTACAAGATAGTTCGACATATACTGGAAACTTGACATACATTTATATCGTTCTGAAAATAGAGCAATCCATATTTAATTCATTAGATAATAAAAAGGCATATATTGGATTTAATAAAATATTTATTTGCCAATATTTCGGTTGGCTGAACGCCAAACCTTTATCAAGGCATTACATTTTTGTATACTTTTTTTCGTACACCTATTGGCGTTCAGTCAACCGAAATATTGACAAATAAATCTTTATTAAATCCAATATATGCCTTTTTATTATCTAATACATTTATATATACACATAGAACTCTTTTCTTTTTCTAGAAACTTTAAAAAATATATATTTATCATTTAACCCCCTCTTTTAAAATCCTATTGCCTACACTATATGACAACCTATTATAGAAAAGCAGTTGCCGGAAGAGGGAAGTAGAGCTTTATTCTTCCTTGGTACCAACGAACGGTCTACTGCCCTAGAATTGAAATTACACAGATATCAATGCCAATCTATACAAAATAAACCTAACAACAAAATCTGGAACTTGATGTAAACTAACATAAGAACAAATATCAACTATGCTATATAATATTTGCATATGTGAAGGTATAATTTCTATTTGATAATTATACCGCATATTAAATATATGTTGACCTATATACAAGAAGCGGGTCACTCTATTGATGGGAAATCTTTTTATTTGAAGTTTTATATCGACGACGGGTTTTAAAACAAAAGTGTTATATATATAGACATTGAGAAAATAACACAAAGCAATAACGCGCCATCTATACATATAAAATGAAAGGATTTAAAAGCACGAATGTTTCTTTTATACATAATACAAACTTCTACTGTCCTTATTTATATATTTTCCATCGCAGTAAGGGTAGTAGAAGTTTGTATTATGTTTAAAAGAAACATTCGTGCTTTTAAATCCTTTCATTGGGAAATAACTTCAAAGAAAATAGGTGTTAGGAGTAAAGAAATATAAAGATTCTGTAAAGAGGTGAGTGTGGGAGCTCCAGTACCTAATGTTTCGATCAATAAGTGTTTAAGAGTTTTATTGTTTCCTGCTCTCTCTCGAGAAATGGAATCCACCGAACCTACAAAGAATGCGTTTATTAAAGAGAAATGTCCAATACAGATCGGGTTGTGGTGATACCATTTCAGAATATTTGTTGTGAACCCTTCTAGAGAATCCTCGCTACATTTCTTGATGTCTTTAGTTTGATATTTACTAGAAAATCCTAGAATAACTCAACCAACCCCTAAATATGTAGCTATAAAATTAATTTATTCTTTAGAGGCGATAAAATTTACATTTAAGAATATGATCAAAGTGTTCTCAGATCTCTATAGAATATACAAAGATATATAAAACTTTAATTAAAAAGACATATATTGGATCAAAATATCATTTATTTTACCAATATTTCTGTTGGCTGAACGCCAACCTTTATCAAGGTATTATAACATTTTAAAAGGTTGGCGTTCAGCCAAATGAAATATTAGTAAAATACATGATATTTTGATCCAATATATGTCTTTTTAATTAAATATACATATGGGTATATAAATAAATGGTTAATATATACATATGTTTTATAAATAATAACTTGAAATGAATTTTATTAAAAAAGTACAAATAAAAAGACATAATATGATAAATGAAAACATTTTTATTGTGCAGCTACAACTACAGTTGTTTTGAAAAATGGTTTATTCAAATACCTCAAACTACTGATATGAGGTAACATTCATGGTTTGATGATCTCAACGCTGATTGGGTGGTTAAGGTCATGTGATAGAAGAAAACCAATTAGGGGAAGAATAAGCCCGACACTATATACACCTCAAATATCATCAGTTTAGCGTCATCTATCGTTGAAAATAGAAACAATATATATTTTAATGACATATATAATTAAGAAACTATTTCTACAGACACCTTATAGTGCAAGATTGAACTTGATATGGAAGGGCATGTCTAATCTCAGTGTTGAACCCTTCCAACGGTTTCGCCATTAAAATCCTTAAAAATCGCCATAATTTCCTCTCAATATTTTCGACTATATAACCAAAATCAGCCCAATGCAATAGCAAAGCGGTCTGGTAGATTTAATTGGTGAAACCGTTGGGAGGGTTCACCACTGATGAGCCAGGGCCCTTTCATTATTTGATATTTGCAGTGAAGGCAGTAGGAAGTTGTTTCTTATTTGAAGAAAATCTCTCTAAATGACTTCAATTCGAACATACAGTTGGCACGAGAATCTATATAAATAAAAAGACAAATTGGTGGATTTATTAGTTCCACTTACGTTCCCACAATATATTGTATGTACCCAGGTTCCCGGAGCCTACAACAGATGTCGCCAACTACCCCAATTTGGACTATCCTGATTTGCTACGAAATAGAGTTCGGTCTGAAGGAGTCCCTATCTTAATTTCTACCGCGAAATATGCAAATTACTATGTAACAGATTAATTTGCATTTTCCGTTTTATTTTACAAAATTAGAAGCCCCTGTGTATGAGAGGAGCGGTATAGAATACCTATCCTGGGATAATGGTTTAACATCGTGGCCCTTCTACGGGAGAGTGGATTCCATCATAACTCCGGCTAATGGAGATTATTCTGTTCTGAAAGCTTCTATTAACTCTCTTCATTCATATGTAAATGTATTTTTTCAAAACAATTATAAACTTGAATATGTAAAATTTTCTAATGTTATAAATTGACGTAGGTGTGTCGATTAAGCGCGATATTATGTATCTGTCATGTAGAAGGCCTGACGAGAAAGCTTGAACATAGATATTGCCACGTGGAAAATTAGGGAAGACAAAAACTTTAGGATGAGACAACAGTTTATTTCAGGCAAGGACAAACTATGAATGGTATGAATGGTAAACAAAAGATAAGCCACGAGGGAAATTTACAGAGTAGCAAAATTCTATATACAGTTACGAGCGTCATGCGTTCTTAATAATTCTTCATCTCTGTCACTGTTTGCTTTTTTTTTTTTGGAATGGCGCTCTCCTATTGGTTGGCTACGATCACGCCACCTTTGCCCCCCCCACTCGCTTTTTGGTTTTTGTAACTATTGTGTTGGAGCGGGTAGCTCCTTAAATAAATGCATATATTAGTTAATAACTAAATGGAATCCTCTCTTTCTTTTTCCCAGTAAGAGACGCCTACGGAAGCCAACAGTACATAGACAGATAAAGCAAATAGGCTATAGTTATTAACTAATATATGCATTTATATAAGGCGCCAATTTATAATTGTAACAAATAGTATTTGAATAAAAACATTCAATCGGGTAAAACACGGGCGTTGCCCGGGTCATTCGGCTAGTATAAACATAAAAATGACCACTCTGTTAATAAAATTACTAAATACCTTGTTACAATATAGTCAAGAAACTGATCCCTGAACGATGCATATTTCCATATTCAGCTAGTTCTACATACCAGGTAGAGACATTTAGCGTTTATTTAATGTCTGTGGAATAGGTTCCAACTCTGAAAGATAACTCCCATGAAACGGATGTTTATCTCCTACAGGATTATAGCTACGTCGACCTACTTAAGTGATGTAGACTACCTTACTCTCACACAACTGAGTAATACTCATCTAAGGGGAGCCCATTGAAGCCATTTCTCTAGGCAAAAAAACGTGGAAGAAAATCAATAAAAAATTCCCGGCAGCAGAGGGGTTTGTGTAGAAATACCAACATTAAATATTTATGATTCAAATTGAGGGATAAGTAGGCACCGGGCTATAGAATTGAGTTAAGTCTGACAACCCCCTCCTAAATAAATTTCTTTTTCGTCTCTCCATGCACTGTGTGTATGTGCCTGGGTACTGCCGAAGTACTCGCCATTTCTCCATTTGATCGAAGCGCTGTGATGAGAGTCTATTATACAAGAATGTTGCTTGGAAATTGCTTCCTTAGATGGCGCTAAAGTTGAGATATCTATTAATGAATATGTGGCATTATTTTTATGGTAACGCACTACTGAATAATTTAATTTTAGGTATCACTCACTACAATAAAGCTGATTTACTGCCATTGTTGCCCTTCTTTTGTCTTTACTTTGCCATCCTTTGCCATCCATTTCTTTATGATTGTTGATATTCTTTATGGTAATAGATGAGCAACAATGACAAAGAATGGGCAACAATGTTCAAAGATTCGCAACAAGGACCAAAGGTTGTGCAACAACGACCAAAGAATGACAACAATTTAAAAGGATAGGTAATAATGATAAAGTTGGGCAACAATGACAAAGGTTGGGCAACAATTACAAAAAATGGCATAAATGACAAAGGATAGGTAACAATGAAAAAAGTTGGCAACAATAACCAAAGAATGGCAAAAATGACAAAGGATAGGCAACAATGACCAAAAATGGCAACAATGAAAAAAGTTGGCAACAAGAACCATAGAAAGGCAACAACGACAAAGGTTGGGCAACAATGACCAAAGAATGGCAAAAATGACAAAAGATAGGCAACAATGACCAAAAATGGCAACAATGAAAAAATGTTGGCAACAATGACCATAGAAAGGCAACAACGTCAAAGGTTGGGCAACAATAACCAAAAAATGGCAAAAATTACAAAGGACAAAAATGGCAACAATGAAAAAAAAGTTGGCAACAATGATCATAGAAAGGCAACAACGACAAAGGTTGGGCAACAATAACCAAAAAATGGCAAAAATGACAAAGGATAGGCAACAATGACCAAAAATGGCAACAATGGAAAAAAGTTGGCAACAATGGCCAAAAAATGGCAAAAATGACAAAGGATAGGCAACAGTGACCAAAAATGGCAACAATGAAAAAAAGTTGGCAACAATGATAAAGGTTGGGCAACAATAAAAAAAAGGCATAAATGACAAAGGATAGGTAACAATGAAAAAAGTTGGCAACAATGACCAAAGAATGGCAAAAATGACAAAGGATAGGCAACAATGACCAAAAATGGGCAACAATTACAAAGGTTGGGCAACAATAACCAAAAATGGCATAAAGGATAGGTAACAGGTAACAATGACAACAATGACCATAGAATGGCAACAATGATAAATCCTTAGATACAATAGGGTGAGTGTATGCCAGCGTAATCCGATTGACGTATAAACAAGAACGTCCTTTAGACGCCCAATAAAGGAAATATAAAAATCACTCCGAGGTCCTCCTTCACTGTGGAACATTTAACAACCCCACATATATAAAGCTGTTAGTACAACTACATCGTGGGTGGGGATCGCAAGTCTGCGACAACAAGGCACTGACTGAGCTAGGAAGATTCTCGGAACCTTGCGATACGTCCAACAAAGAGTAAGAGTATTTTTATCACAATATTCTCATAAATTACATTCGAATTCGAAACCAACTGTTTATTCGAACTTGAAACCAAATGCGTGCTTAAAGTTTTCGTGAAAACATCCCCACAAGAGCTACCAAACTTACCTACACTACATAGCGATGATTGGAAATGAGAATAATATTTGCATATTAACACAATAGCATGTTTCTGCTGGCTTCCCACACAGTTTGTCAATACATCGAGTTGAAGAGATTCCAAGTTTTACAGATTATACATGCTGAATTACATTTCAGTAATAGAAATTTCTGTTTTTGGCTTGTGCACTTCCTAGGGCGAGGTTGCTACACAGTAGCTGCCAGCATAGAATTTATGTTTTTTTAAATATGCAACTAATTATTTAGATTTCTTGATTTTATTCGTATTATAGATTGTGTACAAATCTTTCTGAATTTCACTAAAATTAAATCATTGGTTCTAATCATTCCATCAGCCCTAGAAATGTGTTTATTTATTACGGCTGATGTGTTTATTTATTAAAACTGAGTTTTCACGTTCCAACTAACGCTTCATAACGTTTGTACGTGCGACATAAAATCAGAAAGTTGGCGAGTCCAATTCAGCGATGGATCACAACATCGACGTGACCCGCATGCCATCAATTGAGTAGTTCCTCTCGGACAATCTTACAAATTAAGTGGCTCGCTTCTCTGAATGCACAAACTTCGTTTTGAGAGAGAGTTACACATGTTTCTTGTCCGGACTCTCAGAGCAGAGATTAAGATCGGTGATAATTATTATCTCAACGTTACTTTTTCTAAAATAATTCAATATTATTGTCGCGGCTTGACCCTTCCGGTTCTTCGGGACGTCTTCTAACACTCCTCTTTTATTGTCATTTCTACTAAACATTACATATAACTGGGATAACATTCAACGGGTATTTACATTATGTTACCTCCTAGGGCCAATATAAACGTGTATTTACAACTATTTTCTCCAGGAAACACAGCAGTCGGCGATATCCACACTAGTTCCAGACGGAATTAAACGAAAGCGCCATCTATTGGCGGAAGTTGTAGGTGTTTTGAGGCCTTATACGCGACAATATATACCTTCCTTAGACTGCAATGATTTAACTTTGAAAGAGGGAAGGCTTGGCTCATCAGTGGTGAACCATCCCAGTAAATTTTCGCCAATTTAATCTCCAAACCGCTCTACTCTTGTGTGTTTATTATATCGCCTCTTTATTCTGTTAACGAATACAGTAAATGGTTGTTTAAGAGAACTATGAACATATGTTTAGCATTTTTAGCATTGTAGTATAATATGGGTCTGTGTGTATGATTAGCTTTTAAATTATACATAGTATTTTTTTGAAATAAGTAGCCTTCAAATCAGTATCAAGTTCAGAAATTTTTTAAAAATTATCCCATTGTATAATTATACAAGGTCACGGAGAATAAATTCATAGATCAAGTTCACAATCTTGGTAGGGTTGGAATATAAGTCCTGTCTTGAAGGTCCGATACATTCCAAAAGATGGTCTGGTGAGGTCTCTTTGGTCCTGCAGATGGTGTATTGTGGAGTTCCAGCAATAGATGGCGCCACTCCTATTTTGATTAGAACATGTCTATCTGGAATCAGAGAATATAAAGAATGGATTCCTACAATATTTTGACAAAGTATTCATCTAAGGTGGATAGAAGTTTTCTCTTTAGGAGAATTCCCTTAGAAGGAAACATTGGACACCAGTGATGGATTCAAGACAAACTTGATCGTTATTGATTCTCATTTGTTCAGAATAGAATCCAATATGCAAATATATGTGCTGTTTATTATAACAAACAAGAGCAGGTGCCATGCCAGTGTTGTGTGGGAGCTCATCTGAAATATCTTCTTCTATATATATAAAAATGAATGTTTGTATGTTTGTCTGTTGGTTGGTTGGTCTGTATGTCCGGTATACAAATTCGCAGTAGTTCACTAATACAAACCAAAATTTCCATACATAGGTAAAAAAAAAACGAGGATGACGATAGGCTATTTTAAAAAATATATAAATCAATTATTAAAACTATATATTCAAATTATTCTAAATAGCTCACGAGCAGCGCCCTTTAGAACGCGGTGGATCTGATGGCGGGGCGCGCCCATTGGCCGCCTGCGAGCACGTGGCTTCCCTGTGCGCGCGCATGCGCCGGGAAGCCACTTGCGAGCCGGCAGCCGACGGGAGCAGTCACTTGCTCGCCGGGAGTCAACGGGCGCAGACATTTACTCGCTGCCAGCCAACGGGCACATGTTTAATGTGTTTGAATTATACATTTAATCATGTAAACCCGGGCGTTGCCCGGGTCATTCGTCTAGTTACTTATAAAAACAAACGGTATACTCACTTGTATATGGCATCGTAAATTGTTCATTTTTATCGTAAGTTTTCTTGAAAATTTGGTGCTAAATTTTAAAAATAGTATTAGCTTGTTATAAAAATTAAAATTACCAAATATAATGGTGTTAATTTATATAAATTTGTAGGATTTCTTTTAGTTCAATTTTGATATTATCCTGGCATATTTATTTAAAATATTTATAATCAATTTTTTAAAATTGAAATTTAAAAATTTTTAAAAATCATAAATATAAATTTTAGTATCATTGAAAGTAAAAACGTTTTAGAGTTTTCTGGTTTAGAAATGAAATAAATTTGGGAATGCACAAGAAAAAAAACATAGCCTCTACTCATATATTCTTATATGTAAATATGTATGTATTGATTAGGTGTGTGTAACATTATCGTATCATTTTATTTTACTCTATAATTGTCTCAAAAATCGCGCAATTAGAAAAAATCCGGTCCGACAGAAATCCAAAGCAGACGCGCAGCTATTCAATTTATCCACAGAAGATTTCCCCGGTGCTTAAACAAAAACAACAAAAAAATACCTTTTAACCCAATCAGACGACGGGATTCTTAACGAAGGCTAATTGGCGTCGAAAAGTTGCAGAGAAGAACGAAAAAAAAAAAAAGAACTATTAAATAAACATCTATTTAAACATTCGGAGGTGGCTTTTTGTAAATGTAATTGCTTTGTTCGTGGGCGAGGTTTGGCGGGAATAATGGCCGTTCTTATCTACTGCAGGTCAATTTCTAATGGAAGCAGACGAGGGAAAACTGTAAAAAATCAATATGCCTTACACAGAGACCAAAGAATCCTTTTTATTTTGATATCGCCCCTAATGAAACGAGACTGGGTGAAAATTTAAAAAAAATTAATAGCCCTAAAAAGATTGAAAAAAAAAACGTTTAATAGTTTATTTAAAAAACGGGGAGTTTTACAAAAATGGGTAATGATTTGAATAATGTACAGCCTTATATATTATTGTTGTCGGCCATTTTGTTTTTTTCTCCCAAGTGTGTCGTTTGGCGCGTTTTGTTGTCATCGTCTGCTGTTACTTGACATGATCGTCTGCCACACAACCCGCTAACTTTTATTATTGTTTCGACCAAGCTGTTTCTAACAGTACTGGATCTATGTCTCTATTTAATTCCCGTAGCTGGGAGATGTATTTTGGAAAAACCAACGCCATTTCTGAATTTTCTCATATATCTATTTTATATATTTAAACATATATATTATATACGTAGTTGCTTATTTGTTTTTGTGTTTATTCGCTTGTTCCCCGTGTACGTTTTTCAGCAATATTTAATCCTAATTAACTTTTAAAAAACGAGATAGAGATTTGTGTGTCAGAAGGGGTCACTATCATTGTATTAACTGTCAAATATGCAAAATAATCCGATACCTTAAAAAAATTGCATACTCTGTTTATTACTAACACGTTTCAACAATATTTGATCTATCCCGATCAAACGTAGACACCATATAGTTAGGACCGCAAGGAGTCACTGTCATACAGAAGAGGGGGTATGTAAATTGGTTGGATAACAGATTGATTTGCATATTCTAGGGTTGGAAATAATATATTATGCCAATTATTAACTCCCATCTTGACAGCTATTATTACTACCAATATTTATAATAATTTTTATTTTTCTAAGAGTGAATGGCCCCGTATTTACATGTTCTTTATCTCTTTACAAGAAGAAAACATTTCTATCCGCATTATTATTCCGTAGATTTCCAGGTCTCCGATTCATGGTTCTATGGATCTCCGATTCATGGTTCTACAATGATAGTAATAATAATCATTTAAAACAAAATGTAGTTTGGGGAAACATTCTCTACTCGAGTATAACTTGGGCGAGGTCGGTCATTCGTCCACTGTAGTATATTAGATGGGTAATAACTTCATCTTCTTACTCCATATTCACACTTCAACAGAAACATAAACAGCTTCAGAGTTCTGCATATAGAAGCTTATTCAATAGAGAATAGAAATGTGCACAATAGAGTTCGTTAGCTATGAACATTTATGCAACAGTAAGCAATATGTAAAATTGGAATTATTATTCTAGCATTCCCTGTATACGGACGAAAACATCTGAAGTGAAGAGGTCTAATTCTGTTGGAGGTTGGTTGAAGGATTGTGCCATTAATATATATAACGTGGAACTCTTCAATCTGATAGCCTCTCTAATCTACGAGTCAATAACTTCCGCACCGTGTCACAGGAATTGACAAAGGAATTATTCCAAGCTGTCCAATATGCACGACAGGACATATGCAAATTGAGGCTACAATCAGAGCGCCTTATTCTTTGATTGAAAAATCAATTAAATCCATTCTTCCAGTTGAAAGCGTGGTACGTTTGGTCGTCTCAAATCTCGTCTCAGTGATACAGCCAACGAAATTGGGGCTATTCAAAGTTTAGCCTATCGTCCTTTATCTGGATAAACAGCTTTCACTAGGAGGAATGGATTTATTGATATTTCACTTGAAAGAGTCATAAATCCCGTTCTCTCTATTCACATAGATCCCGGGCGAGCGTTGTGCAAATTTGTTGTCGAGGTCACGTGAGAATCGCGCAACGTCTCGGTTGATAGAAATTTGGCATCGTGATTGGACATTATTTGTCCGTATGTATTTTTAAAGTTTGGTATCCTCTCACGCAGAACATTTTTCATAAATGATGCATCGAGAAAAATCCAAGTTTATCAAACTAGTTGATTCAATCTGCCCCTTTATATATAAAAAAGCTGATTCACTTAAGTTCCAGTGGATAGAGTGTTCCTAGCAGAGTTCTCTTGGAAGACGGGCGACCAATCACGTCGCAAATAATGAATCCTATAGGAATAAGAAGCTTCCAATTTTAAAAGAATGGGAATTCTTAAAGTGCGATATTCATTCAAGAATAATCTGACTACACGATCGCCAAAACTTTAGCGCAGGTGTTTCTTTAATCCAACGTACTAGCTTTCAAACCTTTTCGTTCTTATACAAGTACTAAGGATTCGCTGCAGAATTAAAGTAGCTAAATACTATGTTTCTTAGGACCAGCGGTTGTTCCTATGTGCTCCGGCGAGTTGAAGCTATCTCGTTGGGCTAGGAAATGGCGGCGATCATTGAGTGAGCGACGAAAGATGGAGTCGTGAACAATGGTTGCGACGCCGAGGTAGAAGAGGGGTTCTGGTGAAGCTATGGCGGTGACAAAATCCTTGAAGATCTCGGGAGAATCCCCTTTCTGCATCCGCAACCTGGCGGGCAGCTTCTCGGGCGGACAGCCGCTGGTTCTCCCCCCCATCGCCCGACGCCCACGCCCAGTCTCCACCACGTGGTTCCGCGAGGCCTACCTCAACAGCAAGCTGCCGGTCTACACCGTGCAGATCGCCAACAGCTACGTCCTGCGGTGGAGCGCCAACATTCACGACCTAGACTACTCCTTCTACCTGCCGGTATTCTGCGAGGGCCTCGCCGAGTCGCGCTACCCCTACTCCCGCATCGCCCGGATGGCGTGCCGCGACATGATCCAGCACGGCAAGGGGAAGATGGTTGCCATCTTGAACAGCATGGTGTTCGGTCTCAGTCGGGCCCTGCAGACGCGGACCCTGACGTGCATCAAGAACGCGCTGGAGACGATCCAGGACATGTGCCTAACGGACTCGTGCGTGGGCATCGAGCTGATGAAGTACTACCGCTACCTGCTGGTGCACGTCAACCCCTGGGTGCAGCACCGCCACGACATGGGGGACACCATCGACCACGGCAACGACCGCCGCGAAGTGCTGGGCTCGGTGATCGACCGCACCCTCGCCATCATGGAGATCACTGGGGGCCGCAGGGCCTTCGCCCACATCAAGTACTACATCCTACTTACGTGTCGGTAGTCCACAACACCTGAAGTAAACTTCCCGCCACTCGGGCACAACAACCACCTTTCTCGCTAAGCCTCTCTTCACATCGATACAAAGACATTGATTCTAAGTTGTTCGATGGACCCACAACATTGGTGCACCTGTCCTGTGCAATGCTGAATTCATGATGCCAATATTTGCCGTTTGAATTTTCAGTCAGAAAACAGTCGCTAACAGACATTAAGCTATGCATCCCTCTGGTTGATCTTGAAACAGAGACCGCTATATAATTTGAGCCAGTCATCTAGACCAGGTTTAAACTGTCACCTTTAATGCCCAATTCATGCTGCCAATATTTCTGTCCTAGGATAGTACATCGTGCGATATACAGGCAGAAAACAACCCTCCCGTCACATTCTCTTGATCTCCAAACCATTGATTCTAAGTTGTACTTCAAGTAACGGGGAACCCACAAAAATTGTACCAGTTATTCTAGACTGTCCTCTGCCAACGATGTAATCCAAGCTAGTCCATTTCTAGGACAGCTTCGCCGTGTCGATCCTCAGAACCGTGTTGTGTATCTCGCTGTAGATCATAATATGAGGCTCACTTGTAGAACTTGAATCATATCTAGAAATAGGTCTTGCCATATTTAGTTTTCCAGCCCAAGAATTAGATTCTTCAAACAAAAGATACTTCGGCCACTAAATCTTTTTATTGTCTCGACGTTTCGACAAAAATCTTTTGTCCTCGTCAGGAGCGAACAAAAATAATTTCTAACACTTTGCCAAATGTCTTAATTTTTGTTCCCTCCTGACGAGGACAAAATATTTTTGTCGAAACGCCGAGGGAATAAAAGATTTACTGGCCGAAGTGTCTTTTATTTGAAGAACTATGAATGCCTCTATCTTTACGACAATACAAGAATTAGATGGTATTCCTGATATCCCTCTAAAGAAAATTGAGGTACTTACATCACAATAGAGGTAGAGTTGTAGCTTTTTTGTTCGACAATTCAACTCTCAATTCCACAACACGCATTTCCTATATTACATTTTAAAAATCATTTCTGTATTTAAAAAATATACACTTAATATATTTTCTTTATTCGAAAAATCATAAGTATAATATTGGTTGCATATTTTACAAAAATAATATTCAATTGAAGAAAAACATGGCCAAAACGACGCTAAAAAAACTAGACAATTTACACATTATAACTCATCTGCATAATACGATCCAAAAATATAGTTTTTATTTTATAATAAATATTTTTTATACATTAAAAAAATGTGTCTGCTTTACTTCTAAATATTTTTTCATGTCAGGTCGTAAGAAAATGGTGAGAAATTAGCTCTACATTTATTGGTTAAAAAGGAATTTAATACTAATAAAAGGAGCAATTATTTTCTTTCCATTTCATTAAATATATCACAGAGAATCAGGGTGAAATATAAGATATCCAGCAACCCTTCTGCTGAGAGAGAAAAAAAGCGACAGCCGAAGAGAAAATTAAATTAATCTCTCAGCTAATTGAGATTTCCCGCCAAGTCAAATAAATCAGACGACAGTGAGATAAATCTTTTGGCCAAATAATACGTTAACGAATTCAGCCTGTAAACTGTCAAATTACCGAAATAAACCGGCAACCCTAGATTATATACTCGGTGGAACTTTCCAAATCTCGCCATTAATCAAGGACGCCTCGCTTTTTATAGCGCAGGACGATAAATTTATTGGCGGGATCTGGATTAGGCTTAAGACGTTCTAAACCACACGACAGGTGTGTCACAATATAAAATATTGTTGTTGTTAATTTTTATTTTCATCGACTTTATTTGATTTTTGAGAGACCAGAAAACTACTTTACAATTCTTATAAATTTGAGAGATTTTCGGAAATAGGCTTCTAGAGAAAAAACTTTTAAATTTAGTTAAGGTGTTGAAGAAAAATGGGTTTTCTAAAGTCTCTTGAATTGTTTATTATATTTTATACACCTCCCTCCCCCGTATATATATGTGGCATTTTCTATGGGGTAATTGGAAGATATTTGGGGAAAATATTTAGTCTAACACACATACACTCTCTACTTATAAATATGAAATAAAAATTAATATGAAATATATTACATAATAAAGAAATATATAATGGAAAAGCATCTATTGATTCCACACGTTGAAGATGGTGTTCACCATCTATCAGAATAATTATCACACACCCATATACACAGTATATTGGTTTTATCAAAGGTTGGTGGTGTTGTGCCTATTTAATTGATTGGAATAGGTTCAGAGAGAACTAGAAAGTCATAATTTGGGTGAGATATCTTTTTATATGGAAGACTTTGTAAAACGACATTTGAAAATTATCCCGCATGTGTTTCTTTTGAACGAAAAATAGAAATTTATTTCAAGGAGAAATAACGATTATTTCTAACCTTAGGGATGAGGTATGAAAAGATGAATTGTGAAGAGTAATGATAAACGGAAAAATAAAGTGTCCAGGGATGGGATCGAACCCACAGTGTTCCGCTTACCGGGCAGATGCCATGTCCACTAGGCTACCCTGGACATATTTTTCCATTCGTAAATATTATATAAAGTAATTTATAATACAATATAATGCGGCTTATGATATTTCGATTTTTCGTTCAAAAGAAACACATGCGGGATAATTTTCAAATGTCGTTTTACAAACATAAGCCGCATTATATTGTATTATAAAAAATGGAAGACTTTATTTAAAATTCTTTCAATATCTATTTTTCTAAACAACTCTCTATATAACCCTACTTTCTTCACAGTTTACAGTTTTCATTTTTATCACCTAAGCCACTCTTTCTATTTGGGAGATCTTCCCTAGTGAAACTCGTTGTATTCCCGCGCTCTATGCATATCATTTTACTTTACAAAGAAGATTGAATTGTTCAAAATAGCTTCGAAGGAATCTCTGAAGTTATTTGTGAGACACGCGTCCATTTAAATATTTATTTTGAAGGAAGAAACGCGCCCTCTGTATTTAGAAATAGAAACTATTTAAGGTGGTTCTAATAAAATCTTTTCCTTTCTGCAATGATAAAAGGGTTCGCCAATGATGAGCCAGGCCCTCCCGAATATTTGTATCACCAAATAAAAAGGGATGGTCTAAATTAAATTAAGAGATTTTTAAATTTCTATGTCGAGATGATTCTTGGCATCAGGATTTAGAAAGTTGATTTTTGGAATCTATATCTAGACATTTGACTCCCAGAAAACAAAATCTTTATGGGAGGTAAAGTTTAAGGAAGGTTTCTGGGCGCGTTTTGCCGCCAATTTCCTCTATTTACATACAGCTTCCGAGCAACGCATTCTATATACAGTTACGAGCGTCATGCGTGGCCTCTGTCACGGTTTGCTTTTTTTTTTTTTGGAATGGCGCCCTCCTATTGGTCGGCTACGATCACGCCACCTTTGCCCCCCCCCCCCCCCCATTTCTGTAACTATTGTGTTAGAGCGGGTCGCTCCTTAAATAAATGCATATATTAGTTAATAACCAAATGGAATCCTCTCTTTCTTTTTACCAGTAAGAGACGCCTACGGAAGCCAACAGTACATAGACAGATAAAGCACATAGGCTATAGTTATTAACTAAAATATGCATTTATTTAAGGCGCCAATTTATAATTGTAACAAATAGTATTTGAATCAAAACATTCAATCGAGTAAAACACGGGCGTTGCCCGGGTCATTCGGCTAGTATATTCCACGGGCTAGCTCTGTACAAAGTATGACACTCTTGGCAGGCTGAGAAATCCACTACATTACTGCTGAGAGTAAACTCTATAAGCAAATGTGGACACAATATTTACAAAACCGTAAAAACTGTCAAGATATGAGTTGAACAGATAATTAACGTATTTATGTTGGAATCTCACACCATTACTATATATTTTAACGACAAACCTTTATATCATTTCTATCTTACAAGATTTCGGGAAAGTTACCTTTATCAAGCGAAATAATCAGCCCTTATAAATCATATGACGTATAATCATAGGACTTACAATATAGGTATTTATTACTTTGATAAAGGTAACCTCCTGAAAGCTCGTAAGATGGAAATAATCAAAATGGTAGCCTCGATAGATGTTGGGCCAATTTTATCTTTGCAGTCCCACAAAGTGTAGGAAATAGATTTATTTAAAAAAAAAAGCACTCGCGCTCTGTAGTTCCTACATTTGTATGTCGTACATTTTACACTCATGGACAAATTTAAGGAAGATGAAAGTCTTTGATCTCGCCAGTCATCTGTTTTTTTTTTTCTTAAGGAGACAGAATCAATATTGTTCACATTTAGTTATCTCGTGTGTCTTCAATAAAGGTCACTGTAATATCTTTCAGAGTTATTGTCTGAATCCCGATATACATGGTAAAAGGTACAACTTCCTTAAGTTTTGTCCATGAGTGTATATATGTGTGTCTTCAAAAAAGGTCACTGTAATATCTTTCAGAGTTATTGTCTCGATATACATGCTGAAAGATACAACTTCCTCAAGTATTATCCATGAGTGGATATTAACTCGTGTATCTGATCAAAGGACGCTGAAGGCAGCCGTGGCTACTTGTGCAAGCCGGTGGACACATTGTCTCAGAAAACAAGGAAACTCGGGGGTCGTGTGTTCTACTTTTTTTTTTTTACAAAACCTTGTCGCGGTAAAATTTGCATATTGTCAGGAAAGGTGTCGTGTCCTCAATGTCACCGTCTGACCTATACTGCTAAATGAAAACCGCGCCATCTATTCACTCAATTTTATCATTTATTATCCTTTTTCTTAAAATTGTATTAATAATATAATTTATAATAATATTCAAATAACGCGCTGCCAAGAGTTCCTCTTCAGTACCCGAAATATATAAAAGCCAAGCAGCATAATACAATATTACTCTAAAACTGACGAAACCGCTAGGACGGTTCATCACCAGAGTGCCAGGCCCTCCCACTATTGCCTTAAGGGTAGTTGAAAATTGTTTTTATATAAAAAAATAAACATTCTCGTTAGAGCTAGTTCACAATACACGATATTATGGGATAATCATATATTCAGTATATTTTAATTGCTGTCGAACACACAAACATACAATATATGCATTTATGATAAAATATGCAACTAAAGAGAATTTCCCCCGAAGAAATAAATCGATGGTTTAATTTTCCGATCGCCATTTTCTCGCCGAAAAAAAAAAAAAAAAAATAGGAAATTATCGCAGACGATCCATAAACCCTGACGGCGGTGACCTCCAAGTGACCTCTCTATTCAATAAAGCGAAGCCTTGTTTATTAAATTTTACGCCAGGCACGCGAGGAATTTTTAAAAAAAGAAAAACTAAATTTGCACCTCTGAAAGCCATCAGTGATGTCATCGGCTGATTATCTTTCCTCAGCCAATCAGAAACTGCCCCGGGGGATGATCGTCTGACAGAGATTACCTCATTGGTCGAGTGTCATTTTATCAGACTGGGGTTTAAACTTTGCATACTTCGATGAGGGCGTTGTTGTTTTTTTAACTTCAGCGGAGTAAGTTGTCCCTCGAGAGCTTTTATTAGGTGGATCTGCCCGAGATACCAGCGAATTGTGATTTTTACAGAACGTTACCTGACACAACAATAACTTTTATATATATATCCCTCCTTTATTTTTTTTATCTTTTTTTTTTGTTCTCTATATATGTAACTAAAAGACCCTTTTCAAAATTTGAAACTATTTCCCTTTGCTACTTTCCCTTAACTCGGAAGAAACACAGTAGAGTGCTGTGTTTATTAACAGACACCCCTTCAAATATATAAGAATTGGAAATAATTAGCAAGATTTTTTAAAAACAAATATATAACTTCCTATATAATGTCCTTACTGCGAAGGAAAAATGCTCACAGTGGTGAACCAGTCAGTTAAATCTACCAGACCGTTCTGATATCGTATTGCGCTGTTCTGTTTATATATCCGTAATTATTGGTGTAATTAATTAAGGAAAAATTTGGGAGTTTTGGGGACAGTAGAAATATTATGATGGATTAGCGCGCCATCTGTTATCAAAATACGAAACTATTATAGACGCGTATGATTCTTTTTGAAAAAAAAAAAAATATTCTACTGTCCTTACTGCAATGGAAAAATTAATGAGAGGGTTTACCACTGATGAGCCAGGCCCTCCCATTAATTTTTCCATTGCAGTAAGGACAGTAGAAATTGTTTATTTTCAAAAAGAATCTTACGCGTCTATAATAGTTTTCGAATTTTGACAGTAGACATATACAAATACATGACACCCATCGAGAGCATTGCTCCTCTGTGAACAACAACAAAATAATATAATGTAGAAATATATTAAATTTATTTTATAGTATTTGGAAAAATAACTTCTTTTGCTTCCCGGATGCCGAACATTGTTAAAGACGAAAGGTGTCAGAAAATAAAGACTTATGTACATACATACGCTACCTGAATATACTCCTCTCTTTTACACAGTTTCATTTGTGTTCTTTATTTTTGGACTTATAAACCCACGTAGCTGTCCACGTTTGGTGCGTCTATATAACATCTGTCGGTGTATTATCTTTTTGTGGAAACCATTTGTATCAACCGTTCTACTGAGGCCTCACCGAAACATCTGGCCAATAAAAAGACATTTATTATAAAATAAATAAAGCTTCCAGGGCTAAGTTTCTTGTGCAACTTTTTATTTTCAAGCTTTCAGACTTGTCAGTCCTTCAACAGGATTATCACTTTAATAAATTGATGATAAATACTATTTTTATATGAAAAAAAAAAGTATATATCATCAATTTATTAACGTGATAATCCTGTTGAAGGGCTGACAAGTCCGAAAGCTTGAAAATAAAAAGTTGTACAAGAAACTTAACTCTGGAAGCTTTATTTATTTTATAATATTATAAATCATGGAAGAACGTTTATTTCTAAAGACATTTATCAAAGATGTTGTGTAGGGCAGTCAGTTATTCTCCGTGTCTATCCCTGTCCTCTACGTACTCGATCCAAGTGCGCGCGCACCCACGACGTTTATTTAAAATGTAAACACTTGAAGTCAACCCCCTCCCTTCCCTAATTTAAAAACAAACAAAAATGCTATTTGTGCGTCCAATAAAGGAATGATAACAAAATAAAAAATGGTAAAAGAAAGTCAAACTTTCCCCCCATCGTTGTGTGTGTGTGGGCAAGAGAAGAGATTATTTATTATTCTCTCAGAGAGAGAGAAATGTTTTAAGTGGTTTTGTTCCAGTTGATGTCTCGCTGGGAAAGTAGTAATCCAGAAAATGGCGTGTTTGGCTAAAGAAGGAAGTATTGAATGGTGTTTCTTTTTACGGTACATGACGGATTTCTGTAATTGTTGAAATAAAGATTTGTGTGTGTGGCTCATCAATGGCGAACCTTCCCGTGCGATTTGACCAATTTAATCCACCAGATCCAAAACTCTACTGGAATGTTCATTCTACTTACATAGTTTTCAGTACTTGAAGGTTTATTCTTGGTGTTTAACGTGTAATTCTAGGAATGTGTCATTTAGTCCCTCGCTAGTGTGCTGGAGAGGGAACCGTTGACAAATACTATTGTTCAAACTGGGTTTTGTATTTATTATCCAGTATGTGAACAAACGGAGTTTGAAGATTGTGTGCACGGTAGTTCTACATTCACCAAACCTCGCTCCGTAATCCCACTAGCGGGGGTACACGCCATGGATTTCAGAGAACCCGGTATAGAACCCTGTGAGTGCAAGTCACCGAACGGGAAGCTCTGGCCCCTTGTAAGTACAAAAGCCAAACTGGGTATATTTACAGTAAAAGGCAGTCGCTAAAACTCCCCACTATCGTTATTACATGTATTTGGGATATGCAAAAAAAAAAAAATATTATAAAAATAGAATTAATTTCTATCTATAAACGTATGCAACTTTATATGTAAATCTCCCGCCGACTACCAGTGTGCAGATACGGGGTGTCAAAGTCAGCTGTGTCATTTCAATTGGGTCTAATTGGAACTCCGTCAACTGTGTTTCGACAGCGAGCATATGCAACTCGGGTGGGGTTAACTGAAGTTGTCGTCTGGCCAGGATTTGATGGCGCGGTACACGTGACCAACTGCCAGTCGATTATTGGCTTACAATTTGATCCTAACGGTGCTCCCGTACGATCCATCAAATTTGATAAAAGTGTGTTTTTCTCCGATCCTAAATAAATGGAAGGTAACTTGAAGTCGATGGATTCTCCCCACTTTGTCGGCTCATTCAATGACAAACTTGTGTCCTAATTCAATACCTGTTTGTCTCTCTCTGGAATCTCTTTAATTATTTTAAATCTTTTCAAGACTGTACTTTTATTTATTTACACTTTTTTAAAAACAAATTTTAGACTTTTTCCCTTTCCCCCCTGATATTTCAGCGTTCTCATCACCATTAAACTGCCTTAACTCGACTTTTTTGGATGGTCACATTCTAGTGTTTACACATGGTAGCCGCTGGGAGTGTCTGGATGGTTATAGGAACTGGTCTATTGAGAACCTCTCGAAGAATTTATGTACTTGTATAAGAAATTGTGTAAATTTTACTTAAAAAAAAAACAACTTCCTTCTGCCCTTACTGCGATGTAAAATATCAACAGTGAACCCTCCTCCGGGCAGTTTCCCCAGTTTAATCTATCAAACCGCTCTACTATTGTATTGGGCATTTTGGGGGAATTCTTGGTGAAGGTATTTATGGAAATACTTGGCTCTGCCGCAGAACTCTCTATTTGAACTGGGGGTTGTTAGAGGAGTGGTATAACCGGCGGATTTCTACTGCTTCTGTCTGGGATCGAATCCGCATTGGACACTTTTTTTTAAAGAAAAAGTTGTTTCAATGCCCCCCCCCCCCATCGCAAAATCCCTACCTCTCCGATGAGTGCAACAGTGCGAACTTACAACTGATTTCTACATTTGGGAGGCTTACAGTAAAAGCAGTTGCTAACTACCCACCATGACCTGTACCATGTGTAGTTGGGATAGAGCTAAAGAACTATTCGCACTCACGATATTCCTGGCTAAGTATGGAAATTTCTCTCTCTCCCCATATATCACCTTTACTAGAAGAAATACTTCTGTACCACGCTACATAGCAACACCCAGGTCACATTCGTCAGCTCTTGTTTCACTGAACCCTGGAACACTTTAGCTGTCAGCTCATCATCGCCTAGCACCAGGGTATCTCTTCTTTCGAACCATTCCCGTTCATCTATTTCTTTTACCATCTCTATCTTTGCTTCAGTTTCTCGTCTCTTGAGCAGCTGCAGTGACGTCATACCTCTCTATCTTGTTTATTTCTTCATAACTCCCCATCCAGTCGTCCATTAGTCCATTTCTTCTTCTTCCTGCCGCTTACTTCCACATTCATTTATTCTTCAGAACTATTTTATCGATATATTTATTTTTAATATATGTTCCCCCATCTAAATAATTTGTCTTTTTATGATGACATGTAGCAGCTCTCTCATTCCCATGAGTGTCGTTCATCTAACTACCCTTTTCTATCTCTTACTGCACCAAATCAGCGGTTGACACTCGGCGACCTTTCATGTACAAATGAATCATTCGGGCACAAAATAAAATGGTGATAAGGTAAAATAATCAAAATTCAAGGCAAAAAATATACAACAAAATAAAAACCCAACTTTAAATTATAGAGAGACGCAAAAAATAAAAAGCTAATTTAAAATTGATTCTACATGTCTGAATATTTATTTTAAAATTATTATTTTTTAAAGAAATGATATATCGATTTCTCCGCTCCCCCTATTTATGTTTTTTACATCTCTCAGACATCGTGCTCCATGTAACTTACCTTACATACCCAACTTCTACTGTTAGGTCGCCGTGTCCACCATGGTTGAACTTGCTCAAGTCGATAAAGACCCAGACTCTGTAGATCTTGAACACCCACCGAGAGAGAGGGGAGCACCATGTCGATGCACTAAGTGGAAGAATGGATCCCAGACCGGTGATAAATTTCCATAGCTGGGGCCGCCGGGGAGACTTCCATACTTGTCGACTGATAAACCCAGCGGAGTGTTGATCGATTGGCGGTGTTATCTCTCTCACTGATCTGACAGTCCCTGAGTTAGGATCCTAGATGTACACATGAAACACGCTTCTCACTAAATGTGGTTGTTCTGAGAACGTCCATTACCTCATGTTATCCATCCAGTTTGTTCCTGGTTGTCCTCAGGTTTAACCCATCTGGTTGATCTACCCACATGGCCATTGGTTATCTTTGCTCTTCATTGGAAAATAGACTTCTTGGACACGACAACAACAACAACAACATTGGTTACCTTTCACGGTGTCCTTTAAGCAGATGTATCTTGCTATTTCCATCTTCATTGGTGATCTATATATGGCAGCTCAAGTATTATTCCATCTCAGCAGCATGTCAGAGTGCACGCACATCAGAAGGGAGTTCACCAGCGATTCAAAAAGTATTAATCTGGTGACTCAGTGTCATGTTATAGACAGGTCGAGGGTTTCATTTTTGGTAGTGTTGAAATGTCAGTTAGAGTTTCGTAGAGAAGACAATATATTGGTAACAAGTGAACTACGTTGGTGACAGCGTCGTTAGAAAATTTTGGTCTGATGATGGTATGAGACAACGCCGAATGTCGCACAGAATTATCTGTTTTGGTCACATTGAGTAAAGGCATTCCCTTGTTTTGTGAGAGCCATCGTTTCGAATGCCAACTCCTCAATAGATTTATTTCAATAGATGTTGTAAGTATGTAAATATATTCGAGTTGATGAGAACATACAGTAATACCTCAGCTGATGTCGAAGCTGTGAACCAATCAGAGACAGCAAACCTAATCACCCAATGTTTCAGCGACATCAGGGCAAGTTCAACACTATCCATCTATCACTTTTGAAATATAGATGCGTTTAAACATTAGCGCGCCATCTGTTATTTAAAATGTAAACTATTTATAGCTGAGCGTATGTTTCTCTTCAAATAAAACTGGCGTTCACCACTGATGAGTCAGGCCCTCCATCATTTTTTATTATTGTAGTAAGAGTAGTATAAAATTGTGTTTTATTTTAAAAATAACCCTATGCACTACAATTAGCTTACATTTACAATAGATACGTTTCAAAGGCTTGCCATATCTATTTTCAAAACTTTATTGAACGACAAACTTCATGTTGAAGCTTGAAAAAGGACGACAGTGGGTCACCGAAAGGTTGAGTGATAAATTGTGAAGGTAGCTCTAATGGATCATAAGCTGCCAGGATGTAAATATATTGTAGTGGTGGTGGTACATTTAAGACATAGAAATATGAATGTTTATTTTATAAACACAGCAAACTCTCTCTACTTTCCTTACTACGATAAGGCTTGGCTCATCAGTAGTGAACCCTCCAAGCTGTTTAGCCAGTTTAATCAACAAGATCGTTTTTTAGAGATTCAATATTGTATTGGACGATTCTGCTTATATATGCGACAATGTGAAATCTTGATTATAGTATTTTACCAAACTATGGATATAAGCTCTTAGGATAGTACGTACGACATTTGGTACGTGGTCGAACGGCCAATGGCGCGAAGCTACCATCTGAAGGATTACGACTGAACGCCTCTAAGTCGGAATCCCGCCTATGGATTGCAACGATATTGTCGTGTCCCCGTAGATTCTACATGTAAATATTTGCATCGAGCAATGCTCTTCCTCAAACCATAAAGACAAAGCCAGTTAGACATAATTTATATTCACCGAGGTTTATTCAGCCGTCTAGTAGAGAAGATGACTAGCCATAGTTTAATATAAAATTCCCATTTAAAAAACTATATTGCGTTTGGTATTCAATAAATCCATTGTTTCGTGTGGAGGAGGCCTTGTTTGTTCCTCCCTACATATTTGCATATAGAAATTCAATTTTTAGAGGGATTTGTTGGGCTGGCGTTTAAAGCGAACTGTCTAGCCAGTAATGTCGCACTGGAAAAGCTGAATACATTTTAAAATAGCAATCACGAAAAAATATATATATATTTTTTGGAAAGACAAAGTTTGAAATAAAAATGGTGGGTAACACCTGCCTTAGGTGTGTTTTAATTAGTAAGTTACAACCTGTATAAGTAGAAATGTTTGTTCCTTTGTGAGCTTGTTCCACTTAACAGGATTATTTGCATATTCTGTATTCCTAATATCACTGCTACCAATAACGGTCGAAGCCGGACTATTTGTCTAATATGCAAATAAGTGTGAATACCTAAACTACATATGGGAAACATTTCGCTTGATGGAAATCAGAAAAAAAGCCTACAAGAGGATGTTCTGTTGTTTGAAGAACGT
>CP092869.1:102816304-102837727 GCA_030710605.1 Cordylochernes scorpioides | reverse complement strand
TTAACTATGCTATATAATATTTGCATATGTGAAGGTATAATTTCTATTTGATAATTATACCGCATATAAAATACTAGACGAATGGCCCGGGCAACGCCCGGGGTTTACCCGAGTGCGATTATATTCTAAAAACGTTGACTTGGGTGGTCGCTATTAACAGGGTGGTCTGTATAGACAGGTGGATGTATCACACAGCTGATAACAGGGTTGTCTAGAGTGGTCGCTATAGACAGGGTGGTCTGTATAGACAGGTTTATGAGAGAGGCACAAACTTACAGGTTGTTGACTGCCGCAATCCCCAGAGAGAGTGTTTTTTGTTGCATCATGCTGTGACTCACACGACGACCCAAGGTCAACAGGGGTGGAGCAGCAAGCTTAAGTCTATCACCGTCTGGCGGCGCTGCTTGCGAGTTATATCTACAATTCTGCAAATAACTCTAAGGATATTCAAGATATTCAAGAAATTATTTTTCGAAAACCTTTCCGGGGATATACCTAATAATATCCCAGAATTTCATGGCGATTGGATGTATGGTTTTTGAATAACAGGGTTGTCTAGAGGGGGGCAGGGAGGACACGTGTTCCCTTGCAGCCAATGAGCGCGCATTCTATCCGTGAGCTTCAGACAAACAGACAAACAAACAGACAGAATAAGGCAAATATATAAGTAGATATGTTGACCTATATACAAGAAGCGGGTCACTCTATTGATGGGAAATCTTTTTATTTGAAGTTTTATATCGACGACGGTTCTTAAAACAAAAGTGTTATATATATATAGACATTGGAAAATAACTTCAAAGAAAATAGGTGCTAGGAGTGAAAGAAATATAAAGATTATGTAAAGAGGTGAGTGTGGGGAGCTCCAGTACCTAATGTTCCGATCAATAAGTGTTTAAGAGTTTTATTGTTTCCTGCTTTCTCTCGAGAAATGGAATCCACCGAACCTACAAAGAATGCGTTTATTAAAGAGAAATGTCCAATACAGATCGGGTTGTGGTGGTGCCATTTCAGAATATTTGTTGTGAACCCTTCTAGAGAATCCTCGCTACATTTCTTGATGTCTTTAGTTTGATATTTACTAGAACATCCTAGAATAACTCAACCAACCCCTAAATATGTCGCTATAAAATTAATTTATTCTTTAGAGAGGCGATAAAATTTACATTTGAGAATATGATCAAAGTTTTCTCAGATCTCTATAGAATATACAAAGATATATAAAACTTTAATTAAAAAGACATATATTGGATCAAAATATCATTTATTTTACTAATATTTCTGTTGGCTCAACGCCAACCTTTATCAAGGTATTATAACATTTTAAAAGGTTGGCGTTCAGCCAAATGAAATATTAGTAAAATACATGATATTTTGATCTAATATATGTATTTTTAATTAAATATACATATGGGTATATAAATAAAAGGTTAATATATATATATGTTTTATAAATAATAACTTGAAATAAATTTTATTTAAAAAAAGTACAAATAAAAAGACATAATAATATGATAAATGAAAACACTTTTATTGTGCAGCTACAACTACAGTTGTTTTGAAAAATGGTTTATTCAAATACCTCAAACTACTGAGATGAGGTAACATTCATGGTTTGATGATCTCCACGCTGATTGGCTGGTTAAGGTCATGTGATAGTAGATAACCAATCAGGGGGAGAATAAGCCCGATACTATATACACCTCAAATATCATCAGTTTAGCGTCATCTATCGTTGAAAATAGAAACAATATATTTTAATGACATATATATAATTTCGAAACTATTTCTACAGACACCTTGTACAGCAAGATTGAACTTGACATGGAAGGGCATGTCTAATCTCAGTGTTGAACCCTTCCAACGGTTTCACCAGTTCAATCCTGAAAACAAACAATTTCCTCTCAATATTTTTGACTATATAACCAAAATTATCTCAATTCAATAGAAAAGCGGTCTGGTAGATTTAACTGGTGAAACTGTTGGGAGGGTTCACCACTGATGAGCCAGGGTCCTCTCATTATTTGATATTTGTGCAATAAGGACAGTAGGAAGTTGTTTCTTATTTGAAGAAAATCTCTCTAAATGACTTCAATTCGAACATACAGATGGCGCGAGAATCTATATAAATAAAAATTTGTGGATTTATTAGTTCCACTTACGTTCCCACAATATATTGTATGTACCCAGGTTCCCGGAGCCTACAACAGATGTCGCCAACTACCCCAATTTGGTGTATCCTGATTTGCTACGAAATAGAGTTAGGAAGGAGTCCATATCTTAATTTCTACCGCGAAATATGCAAATTACTATGTAACAGAATAATTTGCATATTCCGTTTTATTTTACAAAATTAGAAGCCCCTGTGTATGAGAGGAGCAGTATAGAATACCTATCCTGGGAGAATGGTTTAACATCGTGGCCCTTCTACGGGAGAGCGGATTCCATCATAACTCGGGCTAATAGAGATTATTCTGTTCTGAAAGCTTCTATTAACTCTCTTCATTCATATGTAAATGTTTTTTTTTATCGTTTTCAAAACAATTATAAACTTGAATTAGTAAAATTTTCTCATGTTATAAATTGACGTAGATGTGTCGATTAAGCGCGATATTATGTATCTGTCTTGTAGAAAGGCCTGAAGGTACGAGAAAGCTTGATCATATTGCCATATTGCCACGATATTGCCACGTGGAGAATTAGGGAAGACAAAAACTTCAGAAGGAGACAACAATTTATTTCAGGCAAGGACAAACTATGAATGGTAAACAAAAGATAAGCCACGAGAGAAATTTACAGAGTAGCAAAATATAAAAATAAAAATGACCACTCTGTTAATAAAATTACTAAATACTTTGTTACAATATAGTCAAGAAACTGATCCCTGAACGATGCATATTTCCATATTCAGCTAGTTCTACATACCAGGTAGGGCCATTTAGCGTTTATTTAATGTCTGTGGAATAGGTTCCAACTCTGAAAGATAACTCCCAATGAAACGGATGTTTATCTCCTACAGGATTATAGCTATGTCGACCTACTTAAGTGATGTAAACTACCTTACTCTCACACAACCGAGTAATACTCATCTAAGGGGAGCCCATTGAAGCCATTTCTCCAGGCAAAAAAAGTGGAAGAAAATCAATAAAAAATTCCCGGCAGCGGGTTTGTGTAGAAATACCAACATTAAATATTTATGATTCAAATTGAGGGATAAGTAGGCACCGGGCTATAGAATTGAGTTAAGTCTGACAACCCCCTCCTAAATAAATTTCTTTTTTAATAGTTGAAGTCGTTCGTCTCTCCATGCACTGTGTGTATGTGCCTGGGTACTGCCGAAGTACTCGCCATTTCTACATTTGATCGAAGCTCTGTGATGATAGTCTATTTTATTTACAAGAATGTTGCTTAGAAATTGTTTCCTTAGATGGCGCTAAAGTTGAGATATCTATTAATGAATATGTGGCATTCTTTTTCTGGTAACGCACTACTGAAGAATTAAATTTAAAGTAGTATTCTCTACAATAAAGAGCTAATTTACTGCTTAACTGACATTGTTGCCCTTCTTTTGTATTTACTTTGCCATACTTTGCCATCCATTTCTATATGATTGTTTGATATTATTTATGGTAATAGATGAGCAACAGTAATAAAGAATGGCCACAATGAACAAAGAATCGCAACAAGGACCAAATGTTGTGAAACAAGGACCAAAGGTTGGGTAACAACGACCAAAGAATGGCAACAATTTAAAAGGATAGGTTACTATGATAAAGGTTGGGCAACAATGAGCAAAGAAGGGAAACAACGACAAAGGTTGGGCAACAATAACAAAAAATGGCATAAATGACAAAGGATAGGTAACAATGAAAAAAGTTGGCAACAATAACCAAAGAATGGCAAAAATTACAAAGGATAGGTAAGAATGGAAAAAGTTGGCAACAATAACCAAAGAATGGCAAAAATTACAAAGGATAGGCAACAATGACCAAAAATGGGCAACAATTACAAAGGTTGGGCAACAATAACCAAAAATGGCATAAAGGATAGGTGACAGGTAACAATGGCAACAATGACCAAAGAATAGCAACAATGGAAAAAGTTGGCAACAATAACCATAAAATGAAAACAATGACAAATCCTTAGATACAATAGGGTGAGTGTATGCCAGCGTAATCCGATTGACGTATAAACAAGAACGTCATATAGACGCCCAATAAAAGAAATTTAAAAATCACCCCGAGGTCTTCCTTCACTGTGGAACATTTAACAACCCCACATATATAAAGCTGTTAGTACAACTACATCGTGTGTGGGGATCGCAAGTCTACGACAACAAGGTACTGACTGAACTAGCAGGATTCTCGGAACCTTGCGATACGTCCAACAAAAAGTAAGAGTATTTTTATCACAATATTTCCACAAATTGCATTCGAATTCGAAACCAACTGTTTATTCCAACTTGAAACCAAATGCGTGCTTAAAGTTTTCGTGAAAACATCCCCACAGGAGCAACCAAACTTACCTACACTACATAGCGATGATTGGAAATGAGAATAATATTTGCATATTAACACGATAGCATATGTTTCTGCTGGGCCCCCACAGAGTTTGTCAATACATCAAGTCGTCGTGTTGAAGGGATTCAAAGTTTTACAGATTACATGCTGAATTACATTTCAGTAATAGAGATTTATGTTTTTGGCTTGACTAGTGCGAGGTTGCTACACCTTTACAGTAGCTGCCAGCATAGAATTTATGTTTTTTTAAAATATGCAACTGATTATTTAGATTTCTTGACTTAATTCAGTATCAATTCGTATTATAGATTGTGTGCAAATCTTTCTGAATTTCACTAAAATCATTGGTTCTAATTATTTCATCAGCTCTAGAAATGTGTTTATTTATTACGGCGCGCAAAACTGAGTTTTCACGTTCCAACTAACGCTTCATAACATTTGTACGTGCGACATAAAATCAGAAAGTTGGCGAGTCCAATTCAGCGATGGATCACAACGTTGGCATCGACGTGACCCGCATGCCATCAATTGAGTAGTTCCTCTCGGACAATCTTACAAATTAAGTGGCTCGCTTCTCTGAATGCACAAACTTCGTTTTGAGAGAGTTACACATGTTTCCTGTCCGGACTCTCAGAGCAGAGATTAAGATAGGTGATAATTATTATCTCAACGTCACTTTTTCTAAAATAATTCAATATCTATATATATATAAAATAATGTTTGTATGTCCGGTATACAAATTCGCAGTAGTTCACTAATTCAAACCAAAATTTCCATACATAGGTAAAAAATTACGGGGAAGACGATAGGCTATTTTAAAAAATATATAAATCAATTATTAAAGCTATATATTCAAATTATTCTACTTAGCTCACGAACAGCGCCCTCAATCAAAGATTAGATTAAATTATGCTGATGCAAACAAATAGATAATGCTAATAACAAACAATTATTTTACAAAATCTTATCTAAATATATATCACTCGGGTAGATATGCTCACGGGTCACCCGTCTAGTTATTTATGTTGTCGCGGCTTGACCCTTCTTCGGGACGACTTCTAACACTCCTCTTTTATTGTCATTTCTACTAAACATTACATATAACTGGGATAACAATCAACGGGTATTTACATTACGTTACCTCCGGGGGCCAATATAAACATGTATTTACAAACTATTTGCTCCAGGAAACACAGCAGTCGGCGATATCCACACTAGTTCCAGACGGAATTAAACGAAAGCGCCATCTATTGGCGGAAGTTGTAGGTGTTTTGAGGCCTTATACGCGACAATATATACCTTCCTTAAACTGCAATGATTTAACTTTGAAAGAGGGAAGGCTTGGCTCATCAATGGTTAACCATCCCAGTGGATTTTCGCCAGTTTAATCTCCAAACCGCTCTACACTTGTGTGCTTATTATATCGCCTCTCTATCTGTTAACGAATACAGTAAATGGTTGTTTAAGAGAACTATGAACATATGTTTCCATTTTTAGCATTGTAGTATAATATGGGTCTGTGTGTATAAATATAACTTTTTAAAAATCTACTTATATATTTGCCTTATTCTGTCTGTTTGTTTGTCTGTTTGTCTGAAGCTCACGGATAGAATGCGCGCTCATTGGCTGCAAGGGAACACGTGTCCTCCCTGCCCCCCTCTAGACAACCCTGTTATTCAAAAACCATACATCCAATCGCCATGAAATTCTGGGATATTATTAGGTATATCCCCGGAAAGGTTTTCGAAAAATAATTTCTTGAATATCTTGAATATCCTTAGAGTTATTTGCAGAATTGTAGATATAACTCGCAAGCAGCGCCGCCAGACGGTGATAGGCTTAAGCTTGCTGCTCCACCCCTGTTGACCTTGGGTCGTCGTGTGAGTCACAGCATGATGCAACAAAAAACACTCTCTCTGGGGATTGCGGCGTCAACAACCTGTAAGTTTGTGCCTCTCTCATAAACCTGTCTATACAGACCACCCTGTCTATAGCGACCACTCTAGACAACCCTGTTATCAGCTGTGTGATACATCCACCTGTCTATACAGACCACCCTGTTAATAGCGACCACCCAAGTCAACGTTTTTAGAATATATTCGCACTCGGGTAAACCCCGGGCGTTGCCCTGGCCATTCGTCTAGTTATATATATTCTTTTTTAAATAAGTAGCGTTCAAATCAGTATCAAGTTTCAGAAATTTTTTAAAAATTATCCCATTGTATAATTATACAAGGTCATGAAGAATAAATTCATAGATCAAGTTCACAATCTTGGTAGGGTTGGAATATAAGTCCTGTCTTGAGGGTCCGGTGCATTCCAAGAGATGGTCTGGTCTTTGGTCCCGCAGATGGTGTATTGTGGAGTTTCAGCAATAGATGGCGCCACTCCTATTTTGATTAGAACATTCCTATCTGGAATCAGAGAATACAAAGAATGGATTCCTACAATATTTTGACAAAGTATTCGTCTAAGGTGGTTAGAAGATGTTTCTCTTCAGGAAAATTCCCCTAGAAGGAAATATGTGACCAGTGATGGATTCAAGACAAACTTGATCGTTATTGATGACTCTCATTTGTTCAGAATAGAATCCAATATGCAAATATATGTGCTGTTTATTATAACAAACAAGAGCAGGCGCCATGTCAGTTTTGTGCCGGAGCCTATACGAAATATTACTTATAAAAACAAACGGTATACTCACTTGTATATGGCATCGTAAATGGAGACCCATTGTTAATTTTTATCGTAAGTTTTCATGAAAATTTGGTGCTAAATTTTAAAAATAGTATTTGCTTGTTATAAAAATTAAAATTACCAAATATAATGGTGTTAATTTATATAAAAATGTACGAGTTCTTTTTGTTCAATTTTGATATTATCCTGGCATATTTATTTAAAATATTTATAATCAATTTTTTAAAATTGAAATTAAAATTTTTAAAAAAATTATAAATATCACAATTTTAGTATCATTGAAAGTAAAAACGTTTTAGGGTATTCTGGTTTAGAAAATGAAATAAAATTTGGGAATGCACAACAAAAAAACATAGCCTCTATACTCATATATTCTTATATGTAAATATGTATTGATTAGGTGTGTGTAACATCATCGTAACATTCTATTTTACTCTATAATTGTCTCAAAAATCGCGCAATTAGAAAAAATCCGGTCCGACAGAAATCCAAAGCAGACGCGCAGCTATTCAATTTATCCGCAGAAGATTTCCCCGGTGCTTAAACAAAAACAACAAAAAAAAATACCTTTTAACCCAATCAGACGACGGGATTCTTAACGAAGGCTAATTGGCGTCGAAAAGTTGCAGAGAAGAACGAAAAAAAAAAGAACTATTAAATAAACATCTATTTAAACATTCGGAGGTGGCTTTTTGTAAATGTAATTGCTTTGTTCGTGGGCGAGGTTTTGGCGGGAATAATGGCCGTTCTTATCTACTGCAGGTCAATTTCTAATGGAAGCAGACGAGGGAAAAATGTAAAAAATCAATATGCCTTACACAGAGACCAAAGAATCCTTTTTATTTTGATATCGCCCCTAATGAAACGAGACTGGGTGAAAATTTTAAAAAAATTAATAGCCCTAAAAAGATTGAAAAAAAAAAAAAAACGTTTAATAGTTTATTTAAAAAACGGGAGTTTTACAAAAATGGGTAATGATTTGAATAATGTACAGCCTTATATATTATTGTTGTCGGCCATTTTGTTTTTTTCTCCCAAGTGTGTCGTTTGGCGCGTTTTGTTGTCATCGTCTGCTGTTACTTGACATGATCGTCTGCCACACAACCCGCTAACTTTCATTATTGTTTCGACCAAGCTGTTTCTAACAGTACTGGATCTATGTCTCTATTTAATTCCCGTAGCTGGGAGATGTATTTTGGAAAAACCAACGCCATTTCTGAATTTTCTCATATATCTATTTTATATATTTTAAACATATATATTATATACGTAGTTGCTTATTTGATTTTGTGTTTATTCGCTTGTTCCCCGTGTACGTTTTTCAGCAATATTTAATCCTAATTAACTTTTAAAATACGAGATAGAGATTTGTGTGTCAGAAGGGGTCACTATCATTGTATTAACTGTCAAATATGCAAAATAATCCGATACCTTAAAAAAAATTGCATACTCTGTTTATTACTAACACGTTTCAACAATATTTGATCTATCCCGATCAAACGTAGACACCATATAGTTAGGACCGCAAGGAGTCACTGCCATACAGAGGAGGGGGTATGTAAATTGGTTGGATAACAGATTGATTTGCATATTCTAGGGTTGGAAATAATATATTATGCCAATTATTAACTCCCATCTTGACAGCTATTATTACTACCAATATTTATAATAATTTTTATTTTTCTAAGAGTGAATGGCCCCGTATTTACATGTTCTTTATCTCTTTACAAGAAGAAAACATTTCTATCCGCATTATTATTCCGTAGATTTCCAGGTCTCCGATTCATGGTTCTATGGATCTCCGATTCATGGTTCTACAATGATAGTAATAATAATCATTTAAAACAAAATGTAGTTTGGGGAAACATTCTCTACTCGAGTATAACTTGGGCGAGGTCGGTCATTCGTCCACTGTAGTATATTAGATGGGCACTCCATATTCACACTTCAACAGAAACATAAACAGCTTCAGAGTTCTGCATATAGAACCTTTATTCAATAGAGAATAGAAATGTGCACAATAGAGTTCGTTAGCTATGAACATTTATGCAACTGTAAGCAATATGTAAAATTGGAATTATTATTCTAGCATCCCCTGTATACGGGACGAAAACATCTGACGTGAAGAGAACTAATTCTGTTGGAGGTTGGTTGAAGGATTGTGTTATATATAACGTAGAACTCTTCAACTGATAGCCTTTCTAATCTACGAGTCAATAACTTCCGCACCGTGTCACAGGAATTGACAAAAGATTTATTCCAAACGGTACAATATGCACGACAGGACATATGCAAATTGAAGCAACAATCAGAGCGCCTTATTCTTTGATTGAAAAATCAATAAAAATCAATTAAATCTATTCTTCCAGTTGAAAGCGTGGTACGTTTGGTCGTCTCAAACCTCGTCTCAGTGATACAGCCAACGAAATTGGGGCTATTCAAAGTTTAGCCTATCGTCCTTTATCTGGATAAACAGCTTTCACTAGGAGGAATGGATTTATTGATATTTCACTTGAAAGAGTCATAAATCCCGTTCTCTCTATTCACATAGATCCCGGCGAGCGTTGTGCAAATTTGTTGTCGAGGTCACGTGAGAATCGCGCAACGTCCCGGTTGATAGAAATTTGGCATCGTGATTGGACATTATTTGTCCGTATGTATTTTTAAAGTTTGGTATCCTCTCACGCAGAACATTTTTCATAAATGATGCATCGAGAAAAATCAAAGTTTATCAAACTAGTTGATTCAATCTGCCCCTTTATATATAAAAAAGCGGATTCACTTAAGTTCCAGTGGATAGAGTGTTCCTAGCAGAGTTCTCTTGGAAGACGGGCGACCTATCACATCGCAAATAATGAATCTTATAGGAATAAGAAGCTTCCAATTTTAAAAGAATGGGAATTCTTAAAGTGCGATATTCATTCAAGAATAATCTGACTAGACGATCGCCAAAACTTTAGAGCAGGGTGTTTCTTTAATCCAACGTATCGGTACTAGCTTTCAAACTTTTTCGTTCTTATACAAGTACTAAGGATTCGATGCAGAATTAAAGTAGCTAAATACTATGTTTCTTAGGACCAGCGGTTGTTCCTATGTGCTCCGGATAGTTGAAGCTATCTCGTTGGGCTAGGAAATGGCGGCGATCATTATTAGGAAATGGCGGCAATGTTGAGTGAGCGACGAAAGATGGAGTCGTGAACAATGGTTGCGACGCCGAGGTAGAAGAGGGGTTCTGGTGAAGCTATGGCGGTGACAAAATCCTTGAAGATCTCGGGAGAATCCCCTTTCTGCATCCGCAACCTGGCGGGCAGCTTCTCGGGCGGACAGCCGCTGGTTCTCCCCCCCATCGCCCGACGCCCACGCCCAGTCTCCACCACGTGGTTCCGCGAGGCCTACCTCAACAGCAAGCTGCCGGTCTACACCGTGCAGATCGCCAACAGCTACGTCCTGCGGTGGAGCGCCAACATTCACGACCTAGACTACTCCTTCTACCTGCCGGTATTCTGCGAGGGCCTCGCCGAGTCGCGCTACCCCTATTCCCGCATCGCCCGGATGGCGTGCCGCGACATGATCCAGCACGGCAAGGGGAAGATGGTTGCCATCTTGAACAGCATGGTGTTCGGTCTCAGTCGGGCCCTGCAGACGCGGACCCTGACGTGCATCAAGAACGCGCTGGAGACGATCCAGGACATGTGCCTGACGGACTCGTGCGTGGGCATCGAGCTGATGAAGTACTACCGCTACCTGCTGGTGCACGTCAACCCCTGGGTGCAGCACCGCCACGACATGGGGGACACCATCGACCACGGCAACGACCGCCGCGAAGTGCTGGGCTCGGTGATCGACCGCACCCTCGCCATCATGGAGATCACTGGGGGCCGCAGGGCCTTCGCCCACATCAAGTACTACATCCCTACATACGTGTCGGTAGTCCACAACACCTGAAGTAAACTTCCCGCCACTCGGGCACAACAACCACCTTTCTTGCTAAGCCTTCTCTTCACATCGATACAAAGACATTGATTCTAAGTTGTCCGATGGACCCACAACATTGGTGCACCTGTCCTGTGCAATGCTGAATTCATGATGCCAATATTTGCCGTTTGAATTTTCAGTCAGAAAACAGTCGCTAACAGACATTAAGCTATGCATCCCTCGGGTTGATCTTGAAACAGAGACCGCTATATAATCTGAGCCAGTCATCTAGACCAAGTTTAAACTGTCACTTTTAATGCCCAATTCATGTTGCCAGTATTTCTGTCGTAGGATAGTTCACCGTGCGATGTCAGTCAGATAACAACCCTCCCCGTCACATTCTCTTGATCTCCAAACCATTGATTTTAAGTTGTACTTCAAGTAACGGGGAACCCACAAAATTTGTACCAGTTATTCTAGGCTGTCCTCTGCCAACGATGTAATCCAAGCTGTTCCATTTCTAGGACAGCTTCTCCGTGTCGATCCTCAGATCCGTGCTGTGTATCTCGCTGTAGATCATAATATGAGGCTCACTTGTAGAACTTGAATCATATCTAGAAATAGGTCTTGCCATATTTAGTTTTCCAGCCCAAGAATTAGATTCTTCAAACAAAAGATACTTCGGCCACTAAATCTTTTTATTGTCTCGACGTTTCGACAAAAATCTTTTGTCCTCGTCAGGAGCAAACAAAAATAATTTCTAACACTTTGCCAAATGTTTTAATTTTTGTTCGCTCTTGACGAGGACAAAATATTTTTGTAGAAACGTCCAGACAATAAAAAGATTTAGTGGCCGAAGTATCTTTTATTTGAAGAACTATGAATGCCTCTATCTTCACGATAATACAAGAATTAAGATCGTATTCCTGATATCCCTCTAAAGAAGAATGAGGTACTTACATCACAATAGATTTGTAGCTTTTTTGTTCGACTCAATTCAACTCTCAATTCTACAACACGCATTTCCTATATTACATTTTTTAAAAGCATTTTTGTATTTAGAAATATGTACACTTAATATATGTTTCTTTATTCGAAAAATCACAATATTGGTTGCATATTTTACAAAAATAATATTCAATTGAAGAAAAACATGGCAAAACGACGCCAAAAAAAACTAGACAATTTACACATAGAAACTCATCTGCATAATACTACCCAAAAATATAATTTTGTTTTATAATAAATATTTTTTATACATTTTTATTTTTAAAATGTATCTGCTTTACTTCTAAATATTTTTCATGTCAGGTCGTAAGAAAATGGTGAGAAATTAGCTCTACATTTATTGGTTAAAAAGGAATTTAATACTAATAAAAGGAGCAATTATTTTCTTTCCATTTCATTAAATATATCACAGAGAATCAGAGTGAAATATAAGATATCCAGCAACCCTTCTGCTGAGAGAGAAAAAAAGCGACAGCCGAAGAGAAAATTAAATTAATCTCTCAGCTAATTGAGATTTCCCGCCAAGTCAAATAAATCAGACGACAGTGAGATAAATCTTTTGGCCAAATAATACGTTAACGAATTCAGCCTGTAAACTGTCAAATTACCGAAATAAACCGGCAACCCTAGATTATATACTCGGTGGAACTTTCCAAATCTCGCCATTAATCAAGGACGCCTCGCTTTTTATAGCGCAGACGATAAATTTATTGGCGGGATCTGGATTAGGCTTAAGACGTTCTAAACCACACGACAGGTGTGTCACAATATAAAATATTGTTGTTGTTAATTTTTATTTTCATCGACTTTATTTGATTTTTGAGAGACCAGAAAACTACTTTACAATTCTTATAAATTTGAGAGATTTTCGGAAATAGGCTTCTAGAGAAAAAAACTTTTAAATTTAGTTAAGGTGTTGAAGAAAAATGGGTTTTCTAAAGTCTCTTGAATTGTTTTATTATATTTTATACACCTCCCCCGTATATATATGTGGCATTTTCTATAGGGTAATTGGAAGATATTTGGGGAAAATATTTAGTCTAACACACACTCTCTCTACTTATATATATATATGAAATAAAAATTAATATGAAATAGAATACATAATAAAGAAATATATAATGGAAAAGCATCTATTGATTCTACACGTTGATGATGGTGTTCACCATCTATCAGAATAATTATCACACACCCATATACACGGTATATTGGTTTCATCAAAAGTTGGTGGTGTTGTGCCTATTTAATTAATTGGAATAGGTTCAGAGAGAACAAGAAAGTCATAATTTAGGTGAGATCTCTTTTTATACGGAAGACTTTGTAAAACGACATTCGAAAATTATCCCGTATGTGTTTCTTTTGAACGAAAAATCGAAATTTATTTCAAGGAGAAATAGCGATTATTTCTAACCTTAGGGATGAGATATGAAAAGATGAATTGTGAAGAGTAATGATAAACGGAAAAATAAAGTGTCCAGGGATGGGAATCGAACCCACAGTGTTCCGCTTACCGGGCAGATGCCATGTCCACTAGGCTACCCTGGACATATTTTCCCTTCGTAAATATTATATAAAGTCATTTATAATACAATATAATGCGGCTTATGATATTTCGATTTTTCGTTCAAAAGAAACACATGCAGGATAAATTTCAAATGTCGTTTTACAAACATAAGCCGCATTATATTGTATTATAAAAAAATGGAAGACTTTATTTAAAATTCTTCCAATATTTCTTTTTCTAAAGCACTCTCAATATGACTATAACCATACTTTCTTCACAGTTTACAGCTTCCATTTTTATCACCTAAGCCACTCTTTCTATTGGGGAGATCTTCCCTAGTGAAACTCGTTGTATTCGCGCGCTCTATGCAAATCATTTTACTTTACAAAGGAGATAGAATTGCTCAAAATAGCTTTGAAGGAATCTCTGCAGTTATTTGTGAGACACGCGTCCATTTAAATATTTATTTTGAAGGCAGAAACGCGCCCTCTGTATTTAGAAATATAAACTATTTAAGGTGGGTCTAATAAAAGGGTTCACCAATGATGAGACAGGCCCTTCCGAATATTTGTATCACCAAATAAAAATGGATGGTCTAAATTAAATTAAGAGATTTTCAAATTTCTATGGCGGGATGTTTCTTGGCATCAGGATTTAGAAAGTTGATTTTTGGAATCTATATCGCGACATTTGACTCCCAGCAAACAAAATCTTTATGGGAGGTAAAGTTTAATAAAGAGCCTTGGTTTCTGGGCGCGTTTTGCCGCCATTTTTCTCTATTTACATACAGCTTTCGAGCAAAGCATCTCCTCTACAGGCTTAGCTCTGTATAAAGTAGGGCACTCTTGGCATGCTGAGAAACACACCACATCATTGCTGAGAGTAAACTCTATAAGCAAATGTGGACAATTTAAATAAAAAACCGTAAAAACTGTCAAGATATGAATTGGACAGATAATTAACGTATTTATGTTGGAAAATCACACCATTACTGTATATTAACGACAAACTTTTTTCTATCTTACAAGATTTCAGGAAGTTACCTTTATCAAGCGAAATAATCAGCCCTTATAAATCATATGACGTATAATCATAAGACTTACAATATATATATAATAAAAGGATTTAAAAGCGCGAATGTTTCTTTTATACATAAAACGAACTTCTACTGTCCTTACTGTACTTACAATATAGGTATTTATTACTTTGATGAAGGTAACCTCCCGATAGCTCGTAAGAAGTAAATAATCAAAATGGTAGCCTCGATAGATTGTTGGGCCAATTTTATCTTTGCAGTCACACAAGGAAATAGATTTATAAAAAAAAAAAAAACACTCGCGCTATGTAGTTCCTACATTTGTATGACGTACTTTTTACACTCATGGACAAATTTAAGGAAGATGAAAGTCTTTGATCTCGCCAGTCATCTGTTTTTTTTTTTTTTTTAAGGAGACAGAATCAATTTTGCTCACATTTAGTTATCTCGTGTGTCTTCAATAAAGGTCAGTGTAATATCTTTCAGAGTTACTGTCTGAATCCCGATATACATGGTAAAAGGTACAACTTCCTTAAGTTTTGTCCATGAGTGTATATATGTGTGTCTTCAATAAAGGTCACTGTAATATCTTTCAGAGTTACTGTCTGAATCCCGATATACATGCTAAAAGATACAACTTCCTTAAGTTTTGTCCATGAGTGTATATATGTGTGTCTTCAATAAAGGTCACTGTAATATCTTTCAGAGTTATTGTCTGAATCCCGATATACATGCTAAAAGGTACAACTTCCTTAAGTTTTGTCCATGAGTGTATATATGTGTGTCTTCAATAAAGGTCACTGTAATATCTTTCAGAGTTATTGCCTGAATCCCGATATACATGGTAAAAGGTACAACTTCCTTAAGTTTTGTCCATGAGTGTATATATGTGTCTTCAATAAAGGTCACTGTAGTATCTTTCAGAGTTATTGCCCGATATACAAGCTTAATGGTACAACTTCCTTAAGTTTTGTCCATGAGTGGATATTAACTCGTGTATCTGATCAAAGGACGCTGAAGGCAGCCGTGGCTACTTGTGCAAGCCGGTGGACACATTGTCTCAGAAAACAAGGAAACTCGGGGTCGTGTGTTCTACTTTTTTTTTTTTACAAAACCTTGTCGCGGTAAAATTTGCATATTGTCAGGAAAGGTGTCGTGTCCTCAATGTCACCGTATGACCTATTACTGCTAAATGATAACCGCGCCATCTATTAACTCAATTTTTTAAAAATCATTTTTAACCTTTTTATTAGAACTGTATTAATAATATAATTTATAATAATATTCAAATGACACACACACACAAAGCTTTATTAAGACCATCGGTCTTATACAGATTCACCACAGGAAGAAATAATAGATGGAGCTCCTATACTCCAGGCAGCGCAGCACCCAACAACAGCCTCCTGGTCCGACGCATGTCCAATGGCCACACGTTTCTTTGTGCATACGTCATGGTTAGCGAATTATTGAACAGGCGAGTGTGGAATCAGCCGTGTTCTAGTCTTCACTTTCCTCATCCAAATGGACCACGGCATTCGGCGTTTCTATTAATCTCCTCCGAGCGGTGACAGCGGTCTTGTAGAGTTTATATAAATAATATTCAAATAACACGTTGCCAAGAGTTCCTCTTTAGTATCCGAAATATAAAAAAGCCAAGCAGCCCAATACAATATTACTCTAAAACTGACGAAACAGCTGGGACGGTCATCACCAGAGTGCCAGGCCCTCCCACTATTGCCTTAAGGGTAGGTAAAAATTGTTTTTATATAAAAAAAATAAACATTCTCGTTAGAGCTAGTTCACAATACAAGATATATTATGGAATAATCATATATTCAGTATTTTTTAATTGCTGTCGAACACACAAACATACAATATGTGCATATAGGAGACAATATGCAACTAAAGAGAATTTCCCCCGAAGAAATAAATCGATGGTTTAATTTTCCGATCGCCATTTTCTCGCCGAAAAAAAAAAAAAAGAGGAAATTATCGCAGACGATCCATAAACCCTGACGGCGGTGACCTCCAAGTGACCTCTCTATTCAATAAAGCGAAGCCTTGTTTATTAAATTTTACGCCAGGCACGCGAGGAATTTAAAAAAAAAGAAAAACTAAATTTGCACCTCTGAAAGCCATCAGTGATGTCATCGGCTGATTATCTTTCCTCAGCCAATCAGAAACTGCCCCGGGGGATGATCGTCTGACAGAGATTACCTCATTGGTCGAGTGTCATTTTATCAGACTGGGGTTTAAACTTTGCATACTTCGATGAGGGCGTTGTTGTTTTTTTAACTTCAGCGGAGTAAGTTGTCCCTCGAGAGCTTTTATTAGGTGGATCTGCCCGAGATACCGGCGAATTGTGATTTTTACAGAGCGTTAGCTGACACACCAAATTTTTATATATCCATTTTTTAATCTTGTTTGTTCTCTATGTACGTAACTACAAGACCCGTTTCAAATATTGAAACTATTTCTTTTTGCTACTTTCCCTTAACTCCGAAGAACCACAGTAGAGTGCAACAGACACCCCTTCACATATATAAGAATGGGAAATAATTAGCAAGATTTTTTAAAAACAAATATATAACTTCCTATATATTGTCCTTACTGCGAAGGAAAAATGCTCACAGTGGTGAACCAGTCAGTTAAATCTACCTGACCGCTCTGATATCGTATTGCTCTGTTCTGTTTATATATCCGTAATTATTGGTGTAATTAATTAAGGAAAAATTTGGGAGTTTTGGGGACAGTAGAAATATTATGATGGATTAGCGCGCCATCTGTTATCAAAATTCGAAACTATTATAGACGCGTATGATTCTTTTTGAAAAAAAAAAAAATCTACTCTCCTTACTGCAATGGAAAAATTAATGAGAGGGTTCACCACTGATAAGTCAGGCCCTCCCATTAGTTTTTCCATTGCAGTAAGGACAGTAGAAATTGTTTATTTTCAAAAAGAATCTTACGTGTCTATAATAGTTTCGAATTTTGACAGTAGACATATACAAATACATGACACCCATCGAGAGCATTCTGTGAACAACAACAAAATAATATAATGTAGAAATATATTAAATTTATTTTATAGTATTTGGAAAAATAACAACTTTTCTTGCTTCCCGGATGCCCGAAAATTGCTAAAGACGAAAGGTGTCAGAAAATAAAGACTTATGTACATACATACGCTACCTGAATATACTCCTCTCTTTTACACAGTTTCATTTGTGTTCTTTCTTTTTGGACTTATAAACCCACGTAGCTGTCCACGTTTGGTGCGTCTATATAACATCTGTCTGTGTATTATATTTTTGTGGAAACCATTTGTATCAACCCTTCTTATATTTCCACTGAGGACTCACCGAAACATCTGGCCAATAAAGACATTTATTATAAAATAAATGAAGCTTCCAGGGCTAAGTTTCTTGTGCAACCTTTTATTTTCAAGCTTTCGGACTTGTTAGTCCTTCAACAGGATTATCACGTTAATAAATTAATGATAAATACTATTTTTATATGAAAAAAAATGTATATATCATCAATTTATTAACGTGATAATCTTGTTGAAGGACTGACAAGTCTGAAAGCTTGAAAATAAAAAGTTGTACAAGAAACTTAACCCTGGAAGCTTCATTTATTTTATAATATTATAAATCATGGAAGAACGTTTATTTCTAAAGACATTTATCAAAGAAGTTGAGACAGGCAGTCAGTTATTTCTCCGTGTCTATCGCTGTCCTCTACGTACTCGATCCAAGTGCGCGCGCACCCACGACGTTTATTTAAAATGTAAACACTTAGAAGTCAACCCCCCCTAATTTAAAAACAAACAAAAATGCTATTTGTGCGTCCAATAAAGGAATGATAACAAATAAAAAATGGTCCAAGAAAGTCAAACTTTCGTTGTGTGTGTGTGGGCAAGAGAAGAGATTATTTATTATTCTCTCAGAGAGAGAGAGAAATGTTTTAAGTGGTTTTGTTCCAATTGTTGTCTCGCTGGGAAAATAGTAATCCAGAAAATGGCGTGTATGGCTAATGATGGAAGTGTTGAATACTGTTTCTTTTTACGGTACAGGACGGATTTCTGTAATTGTTGAAATAAAGATTTGTGTGTGTGTGTGGCTGTGGGGAAGAAGTTTTCCCACCCTCGAACTCACTCTAGAGGGGAGTGGAGTGAAGAGGCGTCTCTGCGTGTTTGCCTTACGTCGGAGTGCCACTGGCCGGAGTTGGTGAAGCTGTAAGCTAGCTTCGGCCCTTGGTTAGCTGGCGTGAGACGCACGAGTCTTGAAACTCTTGGGTCTTCGCTCTGTGTGTGCGTCATTGGGAGCGTCCTTGCCGTGCGCGCCATGAAAATCCAAGGGGTGCACACAGTAGTACCACCCCCCCGCCTTCACGTGGCTCCCTGCGTAAACCTCAGTACCTCAGAGGTCCTTGATTCGACGGCAGATTCAGGGAGTACTGGATAAGGGTTCGAGGGCCAAAGGGGGGGGGGGGGGGAGTCCTATTGGAGCGTAGGACGGGTTTAACTAAGTCCGAACGAGAGGGCTCGGTCAGCAACCTTGCCAATGAACTCTCGGAGACGCCTGTGGGTGAATGGTCAACCCCATGGAGCCAGACCTTAATGGCTGGCGCGAGGGGCCTACCAATGGCCGCTCGGTGCATGGAGAATGCATCATTCTTTTTGGCTGTGTGACCTGGTGGCAGCAAAGGTATTCGGTTTATGGACCTTCAAGGTCTGGGGAACTATTGCTCCTAGAATGTGTGTGTGGCTTATCAATGGCGAACCTTCCCGTGTGTTTTGACCAAATAAATCCACCAGATCCAAAACTCTACTGGAATGTTCATTCTACTTACATAGTCTTCTGTACTCGAAGGTTTATTCCTGGTGTTTAACGTGTAATTGTAGGAACATGAACATTTAGTCTCTCGCTAGTGTGCTGGAGAGGTAACCGTTGACAATACTATTGTTCAAACTGGGTTTTGTATTTCTTATCCAGTATGTGAACAAACGGAGTTGGAAGCTCAAGATTGTGTGCACGGTAGTTCTACCTTCACCAAACCTCTCTCCGTAATCCCACTAGTGGAATGAGTGGTACACGCCATGGATTTCAGAGAACTCGGTATAGCACTTGTTTACTGCTTCATTGACTTCTGCACAACCGGTGAGTGCAAGTCACCGAACTGGCAGCTTGTAAGTACAAAAGTCAAACTGGGTGTATTTACAGTAAAAGGCAGTCGATGAAACTCCCCACTATTGTTATTACATGTATTTGGGATATGCAAAAAAAAAAAATTAATAATTTATTATAAAAATATAATTAATTTCTATCTATAAACGTATGCAACTTTATATGTAAATCTCCCGCCGACTACCAGTGTGCAGATACGGGGTGTCAAAGTCAGCTGTGAGCTTGTCATTTCAATTGGGTCTAATTGGAACTCCGTCAACTGTGTTTCGACAGCAAACATATGCAACTCGGGTGGGGTTAACTGAAGTTGTCGTCTGGCCAGGATTTGATGGCGCAGTACACGTGACCAACTGCCAGTCGATTATTGGCTTACAATTTGATCCTAACGGTGCTCCCGTACGATCCATCAAATTTGATAAAAGTGTGTTTTTCTCCGATCCTAAATAAATGGAAGGAACTTGAAGTCGATGGATTCTCCCCACTTTGTCGGCTCATTCAATGACAAACTTGTGTCCTAATTCAATACCTGTTTGTCTCTCTCTGGAATCTCTTTAATTATTTTTAATCTTTTCAAGACTGTACTTTTATTTATTTAAACATTTTTTTTCTTTCAAATTTTAGACTTTTTTCCTTTTTCTTTCTCCCCTGCTCTTTCAGCGTTCTCATCCCCATTAAACTGCCTTAACTCGACTTTTGGATGGTCACATTCTAGTGTTTACACACTGGTCTAACAGTGTCGCCGCTGGGAGTGTCGGGATGGTTATAGGAACTGGTCTAGAGAGGACCTCTCGGGACTCGATAAATTTAGGTACTTGTATAAGAAATTGTGTAAATTTTACTTAAAAAAAAACTTCCTTCTCTGCCTTTACTGCGATGGAAAATATCAACAGTGAGCCCTCCTCCGGGCAGTTTCCCTAGTTTAATCTACCAAACCGCTCTTCTATTGTATTGGGCATTTTGGGGGAATTCTTGGTGAAGGTATTTATGGAAATACTTGGCTCTGTTGCAGGACTCTCTATTTGTACTGGGGGTTGTTAGAGGAGTGGTATAACCGGCGACAGCTACTGTCTGGGATCGAATCCCGCATTGAAAACCTTTTTTTTTTAAATAAAAAAAGTTATTTCAATGCCCCCATCGCAAAATCCCTACCTCTCCAGTGAGTGCAACATGGGGTTCTGGAACACTTGAAGTGCAAACTTACAACTGATTTCTACATTTGGGAGGCTTGCAGTAAAAGCAGTTGCTAATTACCCACCATGACTGTACCATGTGTAGTTGGGATAGGTAGAAAGAACTATTCGCATTCATGATATTCCTGGCTAAATATGGAAATTTCTCTCTCCCCCCATATATTACCTTTAGTAGAAGAAATACTTCTGTTCCACGCTATACAACAACACCCAGGTCACATTCGTTAGCTCTTGTTTCACTGAACCCTGGAACACTTTAGCTGTCAGCTCATCATCGCCTAGCACCAGGGTATCTCTTCTTTCGAACCATTCCCCTTTATCTATTTCTTTTACTATCTCTATCTTTGCTTCAGTTTCTCGT